>JBAGKK010495823.1:0-15281 GCA_037177015.1 Euceroptres primus
CTAATTCATAGTAGAAAACTACTAATTCACTTAGTAAGGCTTACTAAATAAATTAGTAACCCTTACTACGTGAATTAATAGCTTTCTGCCATTAATTAGTAGTTTTCTACTAAAAATTAGTAGAAATGCTTACTAAAGCAATTGTTAAACGATTCAGCACTATTTCATTAGTAAAAAACTACTAATTCAGATTTAGAGAGTACAGTAAAAATTAACTTCATAGAAGAAATTTTACCCAAATATCGGTTAATTTTTCTTTTGTTTTTCGATGACCACACGTGTATTTTGAAAGATGTGAAGTTGTCTAAATAAAAATTTATTGCTCTAAAAAATTACCTGCAACAAGTTTTATCCTTATAGTTTTTTCTGTGAAGCTTGATAAACTGAAGACAGAAAACTCACTGAAAAAATGGTTAGTTGGGCCAACTACTTATTACTTTGTAAGATACAGTACTTCTATTTTATGAGTTGCTGGTACTAAATGAATAGTCACTGGAATTAATACAATATTTGTACCAACTAATAAAATAGTAGTACCATGTCTTACAAATCAAATAGTTAGCCCAACTAACCATTTTTTCAGTGCTCAAGTCGACTCAAGATGAATTCTGAAAAAATATACATCTGAAGTAGTAAATAACCCCTCGTTATCTCCTATCAGCACCTACAGTAATGTCCATTATCAGGTAGTCAATAAAGTGAGATAGCAGTATCGAACCACATGTTTTTCACGAGCATCTTCCTCACGACTGACTACCTGCTAATGAACCTTACTGTATACGTGTCTCCTAACATTTCGAGGTCAGGGGAGCAGAAGCTTTCACTCTTATTCCATTCCTCCTCCTTCGACTCGCGTCGAGGGAGTTTCTGGGAGGGATTTCTATCTGTATTAGAGTATAGACACTGGATGCAAGTGTGGCTAACGGGCTTACGACTTGCAAGTGGAAATGGAAAGCTCGCTGTAGTTCGATCCGCATGTGCTTTTCTGCATTATTCTATAGGCACAGAACAACAGCTGTCGTACCAGAATAAGGCACCTATGTATAATAGTTATCTATACATTTGCAGCCAGGAAGGTAGGGGTTTCTGATTGTGGTAGCAGTAATGGCGACGGCGGTGGTGGTAGTCGGCCTACTTCGCGAGACAATCCGTGCACAATGCCTGGGTGTCGGTTGGGTGGCTTGTTGCTGGGGGCTGAAAAGCTTCCAGTCTACATGGCTAGGCCGTTGGTGGGGGAGGGGTTGGGGGACTCAATGGGGGAGGGACACGGTGCGTCGAGGTTGGTGAGTTTTGGGTCGGTGTAGGTGACGTCAAGGTCACCATGTTACCCCCTCCCCCACCCAACCCATTTCCTTCTTGCCTCCACCCTCACCTCCAACCCCCTAAACAACCCCTTCACCCACTCTCTATCACTCTCTCCCTCTCTCATCAACATCATACGTTGCACCGACTCTTTTTCTACAAGGGTACAAGCGAAAAATTGTTCGGATTTATACGGGAAAATTTACCGCAGCCTCTGTGCCTCTTTTGTAGCTTTAAAGCCGCACCGACGCAAAATCCGATCCTCTTTTCTCGTTTAAGATTTTTTTTTCATTTTTTTTTCTGCAGATCATCGTCCCGTGTTGAAAGTGGATGACAATATTGAGCGATGAAATGTTCAGGAAGATTCCATTAGTAATTCTGGAATATTATGCAGTATGATAAATGACAATATTGGAAAATTTTCTTTAAACCGGGAAAAAATTCACAAGCAAAACGAAATGTTATTTTCGTCCTGATTTCGGTGTGATATTTACTGGGTAACTTCACTGGGTAAATTTTACCCAAATAACGGTTAAATTTTCTTTTGGTTTTCCATGCATCCACAGGTATTTTGAAAGACGTGAAGTTGTCTGAATAAAAATTTACCCCTCTAAAAAATTACCTGCAATATATTTTATTTTTAGTTTTTTCTGTGTTGATAAGATTAAAAATGTAGGGGTGTTTAATGATAAATCCCTTAAATTTTTAATATATTCTGGTTGCGTGTGAATGTATAATTCCGCTCCAGATCGAGTAACGATGTAGCGTCGAAAAATATTGACAAGACAAAAAGTAAACAAACCTTTTGTTTTATCAGAAACGTGGGCCGAATATTCGATCGAGAATCCTCTACAGATTTTCGTTCTGATTTGGCACGTAGCATTTATCTATACTACACTTGTTTGCACATATTGTGCAATTCAAGTGAAATTATTTTTTTTCAATAAAATAGAGATGAGCTACTCTTTTTTCATTTCAGAGAACATCGGAAATTTTAAAAACTGATGCATTCATTGTGCTTTCGAATTCACTAACAGAATTAACCATTTTTTCAACACAAAAGAATAAGGATACAATTTATAAATAAGAATAAAACTGTATGCTCTGTTTTTTCTATATAATCAAGAAATTGTAGATAAATGAGAGTTAAGAGAAATTGATCAAAATTGGTTTTTCAATTTTCGATATTAAAAAATTAGGTATAAATTGTTTCGCTTTTTTTCGGAATCAGCACCTCCGAATGGCAGAGGTCGGCGGAAGAACCTTGAAGAATCAGTAAGAGGATTCGTTGTAATCCAATATGAGTCACGTGTACGATGCAAGTCTGGGATAAAAGAGTTTCTGTTAAAATACATGGAATGTTTAAGTCGACTCAGCAGTGGGCGTTGATAGGCCAGTTTACAAACACGCTTACATACATAAACAAGTCTTCTTAATCAAAATGATAAAATAAAATTATCTTAACCGAACTCTCAATCCCCGAAGATGATAGAAAAGAAAATGTTCTCTCTTATACTTTTCCGTTCTTCTTCTCATCAATCTGAAATTATTAAAATTTCAAGAAAATCAGATTGAAAAAGTATTGCATTGACGAATATCGAGACAATTGAAAAAAGAGTAAACTGTATACATGAAAATGATCCAATACTATGTAAAAATTCTTTCTCTTCATAATTGCACTTCTCCCTATACATCAAAAGAAATCCATCAACTTTTCCATCAATCGGTTATTTTCAAAAGTACAGAAAGTCCTTTCAAACTTTTGTTGTAACTTCCGCTACACTTGAAAAGGGAATACAACTTTACTCTCAAATAAAAAACTTTAACCAAG
Organism: Euceroptres primus; assembly: GCA_037177015.1. NCBI lineage: Eukaryota > Metazoa > Arthropoda > Insecta > Hymenoptera > Figitidae > Euceroptres > Euceroptres primus. The sequence goes on from JBAGKK010495823.1 coordinate 3,134, forward strand.
TCTAACTAAATGCCCACTGACTTCTACAAATAAGAAACGAATATATATGGAAAATCTTGGCCTTTTCTCAAGATAATTGGGGTTGTTGCAGAATCCGAATTCTCGTTCCGATTCTTTCCAAAGTAAGTTCCTAAAACTCAATAAGAATTCTTTTCCTGCTTTTATCCCCCCCCCCCCACCAAATTCCTATGAACCCACCACTTTCTCCCTCTGTGAATTTCACCAGTGGAATCAAATCTTGTTTGTTCCACGTGTTCCGTATGTGAAGAGAGTTCAAAAAGATAAATAAAACAAACAAAAAATGAAAAAGAATTATGAAGAAAAAAAAAAGTTTTTCAATATTGTTTCTAACTTTTGATTGATTTAGTTTGAAAAGTGTGTTATTCTTAAAACAATTGTGTAGTTAATAAATTGGAAAAAAAGGAACTGAATGCAGTTAATAATTTTTTTCATAACAGTAAAACTGGTATCTAACTTCTAAAAAAAATACAACACAACTTTTTAGAAAAAATTTGAATCAACAATCACAAATTTTCTTAAAACTTTCATAACATCAATATAAAAAATTCCTTTATAATTATTTTTTTTCATGCAAACCACTGACATTTTTCCCAATTAGGAGAGAGAATAATTATATCATGTCCGTTCCTCCACGAGTTCCTGGATATCGAAACTGGGAAAGAAAAGCAGCGTGGGCAGGTAAAACGATCGATGAAGGTACAATCGCTATCATAGACAGATAAAAGTGGGGCGCGTTAATGAATTCCCTTAAATTGCGGCCTCTATTATTATTATTATTATTATCTCTCTCGTTTATACTCCCCTCGATCAATAAAAATCTATATGCTCAGTATCGCTTCACACAGTTGAAAACAAACCATCGCAACATGAAATTCCTATGCAAGAGTATCTGAGCCACTTTTACTTATATTTTTCGCGTTTCATTTTCAATGGAAATCTAACGAAATCGATCTTCAACCGAGAGAGGGAATAGGGTCACTGGGTCGGTGAAAGTGTTTGACATTTTCCCAATCGCGTTTCTCGCGAATCCCGCGGGATACAATGGGTGCTGAAAAATACATCTGTGATTTCACAGATATTCTAATTTATGAGTTTGTCGAGCTTACTCCGCGTCATTGAATTCAAAGCTTATTTCCAACCATTAATTGGATGCCAACTTCCCACCAAAACCGGAAATTAGAGTTGAAAAAATCCGAATATTGAAAAAAACAATTTCTGCAAAAACTTAACTATAAGCAAGATAAGAAATCTTTATTTAATAGTATATTTGTTTAAAAGCATATTTTTATAACAGAAAATTTATTTCACAGTATTTTCATATCATTTCGCAGTAAAAAAATACATATCTTAAATTTAATATACAGCCCGTCAGCGCGTCTCTAAATACCAGGGATCCGAACGAAATTAAGGGCCATTTTTTGATATTTTCCAATTATTCCTACAAATTGAAAATAGTTTGACTAAATATTCAGCTGAGTATGGGAAAGTGCTGCAATATTATAGAACCACGGAGTCGCAATATCGAAATTGTGTGTCATCAAAGTTTTACGTCCACGGAAATGAAAAGAAACGTAACGAAACTTTAGTTACGTTTCTTTTCGTTCTTTTTTGTATAAAACTAAAATGCCCCATAATCTAGAGGTTCTGCCTCGGTAGTTTTATAATATATCAGTATTTTCTCGTATTCAGCTGAATATTTCGCGAAATTATTTTGAATTTATAGAAATAATTGGAAAATATCGAAAAATGACACTTAATTTCGTTCTGATCCCTGCTAAATACAAAAATTTTATAACGCGTGTAGTACTTTTAAGGAATTTTAAATCTTCAATTAATTATACTTCTGCAAATTAAATGCAACTTAAGTTATATTTAACTAGAAGAAAATATCTTAATTTATTATTCATAATCTAAATTTATTGCTAGAATTATTTATAATTCGTGTAAAATGGAATTGTGTGAATTTGGTAATATACATGTATCTGAAATTTCACATACGATTTTAAATTTAAGACACACTTATATTAATATCAATTTCATACACTAAAGTGCTTGAAATTTTATATACATATGTATATGAAAATTACGATCACTTATAACAGTGTCTTTTAAGAAAATGAAAAAAATACAGTTAGATTTCCATTGAAAATAAAATGCGAAAAATGTAAGTAAAAGTGTCTCAGATACCTGTATGAAGCAAATATTCAGTACGGACACTGAAATATCTAATACACAAACATATATTTAATTTAATACAAAAGTATCTTAACTCTAATACAAAATGTATTAGTTTTAATATATATTATATATAATATTATATTAGTATATTAGTCGTCAGCTAAGATACAGTGTATATTAAAATTAAAATACATGGCTATTAATCTTAAAAATTATGTGTATATTAAATTTAAGATCATTTCTAACAGTGCATATAATTTAATAATAATTTACATAGTAGACATCCCAAAATGGATTGATATAGAAAAATATTCACCACTATTGTCATTTTTGTGAAATGTTCTGGGAATGATTACAAAATAGTTACTGCAACAAGTTAAAACTGGTTTCGGAGGGGTGACTAACGACATTTGGCCAGCATGTGTTTTGATACTTTGAACACATTTTTTTACGACCACACAAGCAAAATCGTTTGGCTCGTAACCAATTCTCCTGCAAGTGTGATGAGACACGACGAGACACGAAGGCTTATAAATCTATCGTACCTACTTAAAATGATTAATTGATTACTTTTAGTTCCATTTCCATAAAAGGAAAGTAAAAAAAACAAGATTTTTCATTACAGTAATTCCTTAAATTCCTATGCTATTATAAAAACAAAAAACTTTGCTGACTGTAGAGAAAGACCCTTTTATAGTTCCATTCGCTTGGAGGAACAGGACTGTAACGAGTCTCCAGTGAACTAGCTATTCCCTGAATACAAATAAAAGCTACCAATTGCAAAAAATTATACTCTCGTTTCGAGGACAGGTATTTTCTTATCACGATGTTGAGTCGTCTGGTGAAATATTACTTTCCGAGAAATATATTTTCCACGCAATTATTTCGGAAGTCTGGAGGACTAAGGAATTTTCTTGCCCCAAGAGCGTCGCACTAAGCAATGCAATAAATCTCCTCGTATTCGCCCCTTAGAGAAATCGTTTCCGACACCAACCATCGCCATTCTCTTCGTCGTTACGTTCGAATAAATCCGCACAATGTGTTGAAAGTTCACAAGGTGGACGATAAACGATAGGAATTGGAAGCCTAGTTGTATCTAGGATCTAACGAAAATGTGAAGAAATCATCTTGGCTTAAGATCTTCTTAATAAATTTAATTTCCCCTTCTTTAGTTTTTTTGCTCAAATTATCGAATGAAAGAAATATTTTTTTCTGAACTCAATGAAGTCTCGAAATATTCTTTCAGCTACGAATAAAAAGATGCATTAAAAACTTCGGTATCATCATCAAAGGACAAACTAAGGAAAAAATTTTTTGCAGGAAATTTTTCAGAGGAATAACTTTTTGTTCCGTCAAGTTCACGTCCTTCCAAATTCACACACTAGGAAAATGTTTGTTTGATATAAGGTCAAACAAAGATTTTGGTTGATTCCAAGAAACATTTGTTTAATTTAAATAAACATTTATTTAATTTAAACAAAATTTGTTTGATTCAATGAACAATTTACTTGAATCGAACAAATTTTATTTGAATCAAACAAATTTTATGTTTGATATGCGGTCAAACAAATGTTTGTGTGATTCAAAAAACATTTTTCTCAGTGCACCTATTGTCATTATCCCAATATTTAGAAAAAAATTTTCCTGTGAAGTTAATTTTATATTCAATTTTTGTAAAAATAAGAGAAGATTATTTTTCCAACAATTAAAAAAAAGAGAATTTTTTCAACGAAGGTGGAGGTAATTTTCCGTTCGAATGATCTTGCTTTTGATAAAAAAGATAAAAGAGTGAGGTATTAAAGCACATGAGGTAGAGAGCTTTTGATCGAAATTCATTACAGAATCGTGGCTCGCATATTCATTTGAAAAGCGGCTGAGAATTTCCCAGTGGGACGCAATATCGTGTAACAAAGTGCAAACATTGTGAGCGCGTCGTTTTTAAAACCGCAGGCCATCAAACCTCTGCTTGCTCAGAGTCACGTACATTCCGTATGCGTTAATAAAATTTCCGTAAAATTTTTATGCACGAGATATGTATGTATGGATGAGTTTACGCCGCCAGCTGTGAAATAAGCTGGATAGGATGGAAACGAGGGAAACACAGCGAAAAGACCATTCATCAAGCGGCCCACAATTAATGACGCCGTTAAAATGAGAGAGATGATTAATTTGCGTGGATGTTTGCTCCAGGTGGCGATTAATAGACCCTTTATCTCGTAACAGAATACAAAGAGTGACTAAGGACTTTCTAGTTCAACTCTGCACTTTCAAGAAGCTGCTAATTATCAAGTCCGAAGGATTTAACTTTTTCTTCTGATTAGTATCCTTCCACTGATTAAAGGATATTTATTTGAGAGTATCTTTTACTTAAAAGTATCCTTATAAAAAATATTCATTAAAATATCCTACACTGCTCTCTCGCTTTATTAACCCTCGGTAGACGCGTTCCAGGAATTTCCGCCCATGGTGAGGGGTCCAAGGGGACGAGAAAGCTGAGCTCCTGCTGAGCTAGAAGCTCAGCGGAGTTTCGCAAGTACCGTAGCCACAAAGCAGGCAGTACCCTAAGCGGATAATTTCATCAGTTCGCTTCAGTTCGTTTTCAGTATTTTGGTTATGCGTTATATATAATAATGAATAAATAATAACTAAATAAAACTTAAAATTAAAGTAAACGTTAAATTAAATTTATGTTTAAAAAATATTTTTCACTCGTGACAAAAATCAAACAAAAATAGTTCATACTAGTTCCCTGACTTGTTTACGTTTGAGAGACTCCCGGTTTTCGCGAAGGCTATTCAGGCCATCCCCGAAACCCGCCCTAAATCGGGGCAGCAGTCTAAGTATATTTAAGTTAAATGGCCCAGTAATCGCCACCTTAAGAACAATAATCGTCATCAACTTTAGTTTCTTTTTTTATGGAAATGAATAGCATTATAGTTGTTTTGATAACATTTTCTTAGAGAAATTATTCTCTACTGTGGTAAAAAATGCCTGAAAATATTTTTGTGAGCTAGTTTTTCAAAATATTCATAAATATTGGCGATAACTGGGCACCTAGCGATTACTGGGTGTCTTACCTTAAATAGTTTATAGTAAATTGTATTTAAAAAATGTAATAATGATTATGCTCACAAATAAATATACTTTTCATAAACTTAAACAAAAAACAAACTCTTATTTGAAATTGTCACGATTGGAAATGCAGGAGTGTGTGACAGGATGAAAATGTTTGGCTCATTATCAGCTAAACGAATTTTCGTCTGTTTGAAGTTTCAGAGGGTTAAAATGGAATTTGTGGAAAGGGTTAACTTTGATGCAAAAGGATTGACGTCGAGAGTGCGGTGACGCGTGTTTATTTACTAAACACTCGGTAGTTTTGTGTAATTCGTCCTGACAAAGTCAGAGTAATGCAAAACGACCGAGTCTGGACCGAGGGTGAAGGTTATCATCCCCCAGTTGGCACGATTTCAAAAGCCAAGAGGAGCATTCGAGGAGCTTCTCCGACGCACTTAGCCGCGGATTGAGAAGCTATAAATTTCAGGAAACTCGTTATCCCACTTGTCGATGAATTATTTACCTCGATCGAAACCTATTCGTCGTCACAAACAATGTCCTTTTGCTATGGCAACGACTGCATTACTTCTCTCTCCTTATGTTCCGATTCCATTGCTTCAAGACTCACTTTTCGTTAATTAATCCCTTACCTCCACTAAATCTCAAACAAGCCATATTTAATTGCAAATAGTTAATTATTTACGAGAATCTTAACTACAAGTGTTTTCTTCAAAGTAGTCTTAAAAGTATTCGAACTAAATTTACAATTCTTGGTTTTTACATTCTCATCACTATGAGAGTGTATTAGTTTTGTTTAATTAAATGAATATTTACTATTATTTAACTTTTGTATATCATAGAAATACTTTTGAATAAATATACTTATAACCACGAAATTTCTAAACAGAAAGAGTACTTTTAAAGCAAAACATTTCCTTCTCTTAATCCTTTTCCCAATAGTAATTTGGTTGACAGCTATTTTTATAAATCAATTCATCAAGGAAGACTTAGGAGACTAAATTCGCAGTGACATGACGTAATAAAGTCGTGTGTCATAGTCACGTAAATACTATAAGTGGAAAGAGGAAACTTAAGCCATATAGGAGCAAAACTTTTTCTCCCCTAACCATTTCTGCTATTCGCCCTTTTTTCCGAGTATAGTTTTCAAAGCTCGTTTCGACACGGAGCGATAATTGGACGCCTTTGTGCTTCCGTAATTCGACGATAGTCAAAGGTACAACTAAACTTAAGGGTATGGATGTAGGATTATAGCACTTTCTGAGGATATTTGCAGCAAAGAGAATTTTGTGATTGTGTGAGTAAACTGGACGTAATTACATGTATGCGTGTTTACATGGGGATATATGTCATGTATGTAACGCAGGCAGAACGAAATGCTACCCTTGTTACTTTCGTGGAACTGGTTTGGCCTGACAGAATACTCTACTGTGAATGTGTCTCACCACAAACGTCTTTAACTTCTGCCGCGCCGGTGCGTTTTACGAGGAAGGACCGAAAATAAGCTGACCCGAAGAGCTATTCTGAAGTCTGAACTCTGAACTGAGTGCAAAATTATCGATTGCTTTTTTAAAAATTGATTTCTTTGAAACAATGTTTATACCAAACAATACTATTTATTTTAGGGAATATTTTTTAGTTAAAGGTACCTATTTATTTAAAAACACAGGCAGAATTTTATTTATTTCATCATAAAATATATTAATTTAATCTTATACAATCTTATTTATACTGATAATGGCTGTACTTTTGAAGAAATCTTATTTTGTAAACAAAGGTGATATTTAAAAACAGACTTCTTAGTATTTTTTATTAAGGGGTTATATCACCTTGACGTACCGAAAAATGAGTCTTTTTTTAATAATTTTTTTTCTTCGCTACTAATAAAGCAACAAAAAAATGGTTTTAAGGGTTTATTCTATATGTCATTAGATATACAAAATAATTTTTTTTTTTATTTAACACAAAATGGCGGCGTAGCAGTAGCTAAAGCAAAACCATGTTTTTCAATTTGGTGGGCAGTATAACTCGAGCATTTTTCATCCGATTGACTTGAAATTTTAATTGTAGCTTCTTAGATAGATTATCTAAAGCGGTACACAAGATTATTAAAAAATATTGATTTTTTACAAAATAGCAGCAGTTTAAAAAGAAAAAAATTTTCGGTAAAAATCGACCTTAATTTGTTTATAAAAAATATTATTGTTAATCGTAAAAACTGTGTGTACAGCTTTAGATAATCTATATAAGAAGCTGCAGTTAAAATTTCAAGTCAATCGGATGAAAATTGCTCGAGTTATCTGCCCACCAAATTGAAAAATATGGTTTCGTTTTAAATACTCCTACGCCGCCATTTTATATTGAATAAAAAAAATAGAAAATTGTTTTGTATACCTTACGACATATAGAATAAACCCTTAGAACCATTTTTTTGTTGATAGCGGAAAAAAATTCCTAAAAAAGCCTCATTTTTCAGTACGTCAAGGTGATATAACCCCTTAAAAGTTGTAAAAGAAATTCTCTATGCAAACAATACCTTTCTAGGAAGGAAAGTCAAAAACTTTTATGAGAAAAATACGAGACGCATGAATATTCCCGCAATTTTACTTTCCCTAGCATTTATTTTACTTACATTCATTTCACTGAGAAAGAATTTATATTGTATTTATCCGAATTGTCAATGTATCTAAATTATATTTTTCGGATTTATCATTTGCTCTATAATTTTTATTGTCCACAACAACGATCTACCATAATTTTTATATTTCCGAATCATCATTTGACACTTTTAAAGAAATACGTTTTTGGGGAAGAAAGTTGCTAATCATAAAGATTTGTAATAAATAAAAAAACACCCAAAAAATCTAAAAACAAACTATTCTTCATTAAAATTATTATAATCACTACAAAAACGATGAATCTTCAGATTTTTTTAGGGACATGACGTGTAGGACTTCCGCATTATGGTTAACGACACGAAAAATTCAAAGGATAATGTTTACCCTAATAATTCTGGGGTCAAAATTACCTGTAAGAAAAATATAGATTTTGACCCATTATCGTGATCATTTTCTTTGGTTTTACCATGACAACACAGGTATCTTAAAAAACATCAAGTTGTCTGAATAAAAAATTCTTCCCTTAAAAAATTACCTGAATCAAATTTTATCTTTTCTTTTCTCTGTGAATCGTATAATGTGATAACTAATTGCTGCGGCGTGCCGGCACTGATTGCGTTATCTTTGTCGCGTGTTTAACACCAAATTAACACGACGTTAATACAGGAAGAGTGTCAATATCACCAAACATGGCTCTTGCCACGAATTCTCGGAAAAACGAAAATTTTGTTTTCGATACCTTTTTCCCTGATTAAAAGTTCAAGATATTAATAATTCACTAAAAAAAGAATTAGAATCAGAATATTTAATATAGCCCGATTCATAAAATGTGTCAATGGTTAATAAGAAGGTCGTATAGGATAATCGATTTGAGCTCAAAACCTCCTCAATGAAAAGAGTCGCAAATATTTTATGTTATCTTCAATTAAAAACAATATTTCCGAAAATAAAAATCGAAAAATATTGCAGTCTTTTTAAACTAGACCAAAGAATTATTTGTGCTAATAAATATTTCCTTATATTGATTTATTATTTATGTAATTATTTTTTCAAAGTTAAAAGAATCTTTTAATTTCAAATTTAAACAAACATTAAATTATGTTTTTTTTTAATTTATAATTTAATTTAAAATTTATATCCTTAAATTCTATAGAGTTACTAATGTTTTCTATCGATTGCAAGAACCTGAATAAGTTTCGAACAGCCAAATGAACGAAATATTTTTCCTTAACTCAAATTTGTATAATAAAAAAACGTCATGAGCTTTTTTTATAATTTCATTAATTTTTTCTGTAAAAAAGCCCAAAATTTAGAACAAATTTGAGTTTTAGAAGTCATATAAAAATTGCAGTGATCGTGAATAATAAAAGCAGAATAATAATTCTGTTTAGGGGTTGTTAACTTTCATTTTTTTAAATCCTCTGGAGGATGCTTACCCTATCTGGATGAAAAACGGAGTATTTTTACTCTCTTTTTTTCATGGAAAGTCACCGATAAAAATGGAGACTCGATTAATTTTAAAGAGAGTAATAAAGGGGTAAATGTGATTAAAACGCGAAAACCGGATGGTAGTCCTCGCGGAATGATCGTCGCGGGGTAACTGGCGTATCTTGAGCCCTCTCGGCAGTATTCAGAGGTGAGCGGAAGCGCGCAACTCACCCCCCGATTCACCCCCTTCTCCTGATGACAGAGCCACCCCATTTCCCCGTGAAACTTCACGGTAACGGTAACGTTACCAGCAACGCTAACCAACCCCCCCGCAAAACTCCACCCTGGACTCCTCCATGACACAGATGTGCGGAATGATCGGATACGAGTCGAAGGCCCAGCAAGGATATACACTGAGAACGATGCTTTAGTCGAGTCCAATGAAATTTTAGTCGAACGTCCTACATACTAGCTGTTGCAACTTCGACTTGTAAATCTATAGAATATTATGTGGGTATAGAAACGTTTCTAGTTCATGAAATTAAGGGAATCGCCTTTTCACCTTCAAATCGCCTTGAAATTTTGATTCAATTTGGTTCAAATTTTTGAAATCATGTCAGATACATTCATATCACTTGAAAGGATTTCAATAGAGAGCAAATAAATTTTATTCCGAGGAAAACTTACTCACATTTGCTTGAAAGCATATTTCTTAAGAAGCATATTTACCTGAACGTATATTCTTTAGAAAGAATCTTTGCGAAGTTCTGAGAAAACGATTTGATTGATTCAAGCACCAAAATTTGTTTGAGGGTACTTTAATTTAAACAAACTTTTTATTTGAATTTAACAAAGTTGGTATGAAAAAAGAAAAAGTTGTGAAACAAAAATGATAAAAAATTGTTTTAGAACATATATTAAGGATGTTCACCCCTTATCCTTGAAAAAAATGGTTAGTTGGACCAAACATTTAGATTGTAAGCTATGGTACTGATATTTTATTATAGTTGCACTGAAAAAAAAATTATAATTTTAAGAATATACGCTAAGAATAAGAACATATTCTTAAAATTATAATATTTTTTAAAGCGAAAAAAAATCTCGAATAATTCATGTTAAATAAACAATTATCTATTTTTTTCTATATCGCACTTTGATTTCTCTTTTAAAATTTATTGTATTTAACAATATAGTGATTTTGCTGCTCAATTTTATTTTTTATAAACCTATTTTAAAAATTTGAGATGCGATAAAGAATAAACACATCCTTATGGGTACGTGATACTTAATTACGTCACGAATTACTGATCGATTTTTTATTTACATTCAGCGGGTTTATTAAGAGAGGAATGCAGATATAATGGTGAAATTTTTGGAAATAATAAAAAATATATTTAGGCATCGATGTCTGGTGCGTTTCAGTTTTTATTTTGAAAAAAAAATTTTCAAAGCCAGTTTTTTTTCAAAATAAAAATTAAAACGCACTAGACATCGATTCCTTGATATATTCCTTATTATTTCCTCAAATTTCAGCATTATATTTATACTTCTCTCTTATTAAACCCGCTGAATATAAATAAAAAATCGGCCGGTAATTTGTGACATCATAATGTATCACATACCCTTAAATATCTTTAATATACGGCCAAACAAATGGTTGTTAAAATAAAATAAAAGATTTATTTAATTTAAATAACTTTTGTTTTATTCAAACAAAATTTGTTTAATCCAAATAAAAATTTGTTTGATGAAAATGAAAATTTATTTAAAACAAATAAATTATTTTGGTTGCACCATTTTAATTTGGATAAAATTTTTTTCTACTTAGAAATACTATGAAATAAACAATTGTTTATTTTATGCCACTTTCGAAAAAAAAAGAAAAAGAAAAATGGCTTTTGCCGGCGGGTTTACTAAGAGAGAAATGCAAATATAATGCTGAAATTTGAGGAAATAATAAGGAATATATCAAGGAATCTGGTGCGTTTCAATTTTTATTTTGAATTTTTTTTCAGAATAAAAACTGAAACGCACCAGACATCGATGCCTGAAGTATTTTTTATTATTTCCCAAAATTTCAGCATTATATTTGCATTTCTCTCTTAATAAACCCGCTGAATGTAAATAAAAAATCGGTCGGTAATTCGTGATGTTATTACACTACCGGTTAGAATTGTGGGACCACTTACAAAAATCGTATTACTAAAAACATGCCTGTCTTTCTTGGCGGATATCTCATCAAGAAATAAAGGTATATAGATTTCTGCACGGAGAAAATTTATTGGTAAAGTTTACTCAAAAGTTGAGGAAAACGGGGACATAAGGGCTTTTGGGCTAGGCTTACAATTATCTTGCGTATTATTTCTACAACCGTGCTTAAGATGTTATGGGTACAAAAAACAGGTCTCAAAAAAACATAATTCATTATATTTTCAAGAATTGAAATATTATTATTGATGGTATTCTTTAAAAGAGAAGAGATTACTTTTCATGAAAAAAATTTGATATAAAAATTATTTATTTAAAATTTTTTATTTTTGATCGTACTTTTTTCTTATCGCTTCTTGCTAAATATATAAAAATAAGACGATTTTTGATGAGTGATAGCTTATTTCCTCGGGCAAAAGATTCTCTACAACTTAAATTCATCTAATTTTTAAAAATAATCTTTTTTAAGGGCTGAAATCATCGAAAAATAAATTTTCAAACTAAAAATATATAAAAAAATAAGTATTTTTAATAATGATCTTAAGTTTTTTGACCAGGGTAATTAATTTTAAGAATTTAGATGTTAATTTTGTCTGTCTACTGGTCCAATCAATATTATTGAA
>JBAGKK010495834.1:1093-15278 GCA_037177015.1 Euceroptres primus
GTAATACTTATTTTCACTTATTACCATATATTTTTTTAATTGTTTTGTTTTTGTTGTTGGCCCACCACCTCCCACGGTGGTGGGTAAATTGTAATATTTATTATGTATTATTATTTATTATGTATTTATTATGTGAATTGTAATACTTATTTTCACTTATTACCATATATTTTTTTAATTGTTTTGTTTTTGTTGTTGGCCCACCACCTCCCACGGGATTTATATCCCGGATCCTATCTACTTTCGGTTAAGAATAAGTTAGATAAGATTTTTGTTTATTATTTTAAGGATTTAAATATTTATTTATTTTTGATTTGGATGAGTTATACATTCTTTTAGTTATTTGTTTTTATTTGTATTTTATTCATTTTTATTGATTGTTTCATGTTTTATTTTCAACTGGTTATTATTATGAGTAAAATACAAGATTAGGAATCTTATTTTCTTAAGAATTTTATCGCTATTACGTAGGTAAAATATGCTGAGATAACCGATTACCAATCCAATGATTGTTGCTAAGGTTATTCCGCCAAGTATGGCTTTGGAATACCTTTTGATGGTATTTTTGATGAACTTTTGATTATATTTTGATGGCACGTACCTTTTGATGAGAACTAAAAACGATTAGTTGTTTTTCGATTTCAGCCAATGAAGTACCTTCGTATATAGTATTCCATTTTGCAGATTCGTGTTGAATTTTTCTTAGGATTATTTCGCTTAAATAAGGTAATTCTTTAATTTTGGCGAGAGTTTGAAGCATTGTAGATATATTTAATGTTAAATCTGGATCGTAAAGATATTTAACTTCTGAATATTTTATTGATATTCCGATTAAGATAATATAGGTGCTTCTGGCTACACGTCCATTGCCGAGACGTAATATTCCTGATCCCGATATTTCAGTTTGTTCCTCTCGATTTCCTGGACAGTTAATTGTTAATGTTTCAGGGGCTATAGTTGAATATAGCCAACCTTCTATGGTTTCGACTGCGTTCCAATGGCTTCCAGTATTTGTTTCTACTCGGATGTCGCATAATTTCAATGATTTTGTACGTGGGTTTACTAAAAGTTGACTTTCGCAACTTGGAATTGTATTTGTTTCATAAATAGGTTGATCGATGCTACAAATATCGTAATTGATTGTTCTGGAACATTTATCGAGATTTGGCTGATCTATATAGACATAGGAACATCGGTTATCTGCAACTGTTAGATAGGATGTTCGAGGAATAATAAAAGCTAAATAATCTTTGTAGATTATGTTTTGATGAATTGGGAATGGATGCATTTTGTAGAGAATATAGGCAGTTCTTTCTAACAGAGGAGTATCAGCGGTGATCAACAATTTTTTGGAATGATACCCGATTTGCGTTTTTGCCAAGGCCGATAATTGTTCCGGTAATATGGTTGATCCTTGAATTGGGAAGTCATGATCTTTGTTGGCCGATTGTATCTGAAATTTTATGTCATGTAATTGTTCTGTGGACAATAGTGATGTGTGTAGTTTTCCTTCTCTAGCTGCCAACATTATTTCAGTTACTTGTTGATAAGATTTAATGTAATGTTCCAATTTTTCTTCGAATCTATTTGACCACTCTCCCAAAATACTAAGATATTGGTTTTTGTGTTGAATTTTGGAGATATTATTTATTGAACCCATAGTGTTATTTAAAGTAGTTTTCAGGTACTCTAAAAGTTGAGATTTTTTCCGAGTAGATGTGTCAAGTTTTTATTGAGTTTATACAGATCGTCTATTGCTTCGTTATAAGTTTCTCCATCCTCAAAAGTTAGGATTCCAAAAATTGGTCTTATAGCCGATCCAACGAATTCGAGGGATGCCCTTCGTTTTCTCATTGTAGAGGGTAATTTGTTATCTTCTAGAGGGACCTTTTCTACATCCTTCAATAAGTTTGTGGCTTCTTGAAAAATGTTTCCGGCTTGAGTTATCTTTCTTTGTAATATATATGGTCTTATTTCGGGGATACATGGTTGGGATAAAGTTTCTACGTAATTAAAATGTACTGAAGTTCTAGTGAATCGAAGGGCAGGTGGTTTTGTAGTCTTCCGAGGTCTTAAAAGATATTTAGACGCCAATAAGTCCTGGTGAAGCGTATGGTCTTAATCTTTTCATAAAATATTCTTGGGTTCTTGTTTATTGTGACGGTTTCATAGGCTGTAGGATTTCCATGGATAAACCCTAATAATTTAAATATTGCCCAGAGTGTTAGCGTCTTGAAGATCATGGTGAATCTGTGAGCAATATTTAATAAAGGTGAAATGCTTATTTAGATACAAGGAGTCAATTTTAAACGTGCTAAGTATTATTATAGAGATCATGCTCAAGTAAAAAGACTTCTATTTTGAAAATATTCATATAATTAGAAAATAGGTGGATAAAAGTATACAAAGTGCAAATACAAAGACTGCTCGTCTACAACTGACTCGCCAACACTTCAGTCTCACGCTTTTCGCCTAAGGTGGCGCCACTAACTATACCGCGATTTAAATTACATATACTTATAGAAATATTAATCCTACATTCGGTCATCCTGGATGGTCATCCGCCTCGGATGACTAAGAAACCCACGGTTTCATATACTCCGCGCAGGTACTCGTCGTCCTATGACCTTCCCCGTCACCTACTCTCTTAACGTCATGAGTATTGTTTGACTTAACTTCAGTTATCTAATAAGGATCAGGAAACTTAGCTCGCAGTTTTCGGCCTGGTTTCATCTGGGTGAACTTGTGCGCAACGAGATCTCCCACAGCATATTTGGAAGGTGCTCGGCGATTTAAATTGTAGGTTCTCCTGTTTTCTTCATGAATTTTTCCTATTTGTAGCTTTGCTTGTTGGCGCAGGTCGTCTCTGGATTCTTCAAGCTGATGCTGCCACTCCGTCTCCAAGATTTCTCTCAACTTAAGATCATCTGAGCGACGCATCTCAACTTCCGTAAGTAATCGGAAAGGAGCCATTCCGATAGTTCGATGAAATGTTGAATTTAGCGCTTGTTGAAGCCTATTCACATGCTGGTACCATTTCCCAGGATTGTCAAGGGACATTTTTGTCAAAATCGGTATAATTACACGATCAATTCGTTCAATTTGACCGTTTGCTCTCGGCAATCCAGTCGTTATCCGATGATGCTGGATCTTCTCTTGATCACAGTAATCTTTAAACTCTTGAGAAGTAAAGGCGGTGCCTTGATCGGATATTATCCGTACTGAATTCCCAAAGATGTACTTCTGTTTGCCTAGTATCTCAACAACTTCTCGGGTAGTGGTTGACTTCGTTGGATACAGCCAGGTAAACTTCGTAAAGGCATCGATGACCGCGAAAATGTGATTATACTGCTTACTCGTTGATTCTAGGGGTCAAGGTGGTCGACGTGGTAAGTATACAAAGGCAGATCTGTCTTTTCAATAGTATGAAGAAACCCCTCCCTCCGACCTTCCTTGCGATAGGCTATCAAGCAGGCAACACAATCCTCAATTAAAACAACGTATACCCTTAGTTTTCGTCGGTTCCGACTTCTTTTCAACGACACCATCTTTCTTTTCAACTGACTGGGGATTTACTTTTGGACTCGACTTTCTAATCTTTTCATAAGCCTTTAATCGCTCTTTAAATTCGCTAATATTTTTTTGCGCCGTATAAAACTGCTTTGTTGCTAGCACTATCACCTAAGTCCTCGATGACATGGTCGAATAAAGCACCAGTCTCAATATTTCCCCGGGATGCTATTTCTCTCATGATTAAAAAGAACTCCTGAACAGATTCCGTTTCTTTTATTTTTCTTTTTGAAAGAATTGCATGGAGCTGAGCACTCTATATCTTGGTCGAAACTTCTGTAAGCAAAGCTGTCTTTAACTTTTCCTACGTGACGAGTCCCGGCTCGCTTTGAATAAAAAGCTTAGCCAATCCTTTCAACGATCTTTTCGCAAAGATAACTTTCTGCAAATCTGTCCACTGAAACAAGGCAGCTGCGTCTTCGAAGACTGCCAACCATCGCTCTATGGGGAAATTGTCACTACCGTCAAAGTCCCGAATTGTTTCCTCAATATATTTAAATCCTAAGGAAAATTTTACAGCTTGCGATTTTCGCGGACCTGTCGGTGCATTGTCTTGATCAGATTCCCCGTTACCCTCACCTACTTCTGACCCATCTACGTCTTTGTTATTGTTTTGGTCTTCTGAGATCTTAAAATTATTTCTGTCTTTATTCTTTAAATCGTCATCCTGGACGTCTTTCTCGCCCTTTCGCCAAAGTATTTATGTTCATAAGCGCGCGAACCATATTTTGCCTTAGCTGCTCTTTGTTGCCGCAACAACTTAAACCCAAAACATTACAAATTGAGGTTAGGTCACCAACCGAAAAAACACCCGCGTAATTTAACTTTCTACGGCATTCGAAGATGCCGCTACTGATGCTCGCTGTCTGCTACGCAATCTCGTTCCCGTTGTCGACCTCGTGTCGCTGTTTCAAGTTCGTCTTACACCCTCGTTTTTTTCGCCTTTATAACTTGTGAGGAAAACGTCATCTGCTACTCTCGTCGCCTTTTATTCAAACAATTAGCCGTCCGCCACTCTCTGGTAGTCTTTGATAATGAGAATCGCCGTCTGCCACTTTCTAGTCGTCTTTGGTCGGAAAAGATAGCCGTCTCTCGCCGACTTTTTTTTGTAAAAAGGGCCGTCCGCCACTCCGGTCGTTTTTAATCAGGAGAATCGCCGTTTGCCACTCTCTGGTCGTCTATGATTGGAAAAATGATCGTACCTTTAAACTGTAATGGACTCTTCCAAATTCGCCATGTTACAACAGCATTTTTTATTTTTTAATTGTACTCTTATGCATCTTTTGTCTTTGTAAAGTCACTATTTTCACTTTTCACAGGCAGATCCCGGACGAGCCTCCAAAATTATAGAGATCATGCTCAAGTAAAAATACTTCTCTTTTGAAAATATTCATATAATTAGAAAATAAGTGGATTAAAGTATAGAAAGTGGGAATACAAAGACTGCTCGTCTACAACTAACTTGCCAACACCTCAGTCTCACAATTTTCGCCTAAGGTGGCGCCACTAACTATACTGCGATTTAAATTACATATGGCTGGCTGAAGTTGAAAAATAAAACGAGTGTAAAGATTTATTTTTATGTTGATCACCTTCCCCCCTTAAAATCGACATCGTCCTCGATGGTGTTAAAAGGATAGAGGTGAATTTGTTTAAATAGTTTTATTATGTATAATTGGTATGAGAAAAAAAATGTAAAGACCTTTTAATTATATGGTACTACGTTCCAATTGATGCTATTTAGATCCAGGAACCATCAATCCAATTTTGGATCTATCAATCTTGTAATTGTTAGCTATTCCAAAGCTTTGTGTCCATTAGGAAATAGGATTAAGTTATTTCCTATGTCTTGGTTAAATCTTTTAATCTCATGAATTATGGCCAAACATGTTTTTTCATACGTCTCATAGTCCTTTTCGGTTTTCTGGAATAATCTTGATGACTTGGCAACAAATTTTATAATATGGCAACAATATTTTGCTAAGGTTGTTCGGATTCGATCTTTTAGAACCTGGAAATATGGAATCAATTTTATTATTTGTCTACGAAAAAATTTACATCTATTTACATCTATTACTATTATGGTGATGTTGTTAACATAAAAACCATGAAAAATTTCCAATATTGTTTTCACATGATCCTTTAATGTTTTGCTGGTAATTATGATTCCCTTGGGATAGAATAACATGTCTTGTTGTTCACCTTTTGGGAATAATTCCTTTAGTGAATTTAAAAATGTTGTTTCTGATCGCTTTATTGTGGGAGCTAAACGTTCGAATTCGAATTTTCCTATAGGACTAAGGAAGGCTGTTTTCAAGGTATCGTTAGGGTTAATTTTTATTCGAGCGTAAAGATCTGTCAGGTCCATAATGGATAAATGTGAGACATCATTAATTTTGTTCTGTATTTCCTTGACAGTTTTGAATTAACGTATTGGTGCGACTATCTGGTGGTTTAGATTTGTGAAAATTACGGATAGTTTCCATACCAAAGTTTGGGTGGAAGGAGGCCACATTAATGATGTTTTTGTTTGATTATTATGTGGCGATATTGATGACTTGATCATGCCACCTTGCATTAAATTGGTAATTTGCTCATTTACTTGTTGCTTTTGTACTGTCGAATAGCCTAGAACAGTCCTGCAAGGATCTTGAAGTACAAGTGGGTTTTTTGTTTTTATGTGGTGTTGGACTTATTCAAGTGGTTCAAAATTCGCCTCTGTAAATAGCTTGAGATAAAATTTAACTAATTTTGATACAAATGTTGCTTCCAATGTATTCATTCTTTCAGTTTCTAAACCTTCCAAAACTCTTATGTATTCTCCGTATTCAATTTCACCGAGAACTTTTTCCACATATTTCTCACTCATTGAGGCCTGAAAAATTAGATGTTTGAGATTCATTATAGTTTTATTTTAATGGTTTTATTATTTAGAATAATTTATTTATTTGAAAGGTTCGCTATGTAATTCTCCTATTTATTAGTTAAAAAGTGAATTTCAACTTAATTATATGGTACTGTAATCCAATCTACTTCCTTTAAATCCATTAGCCAACGAAGGTGTCGAAATCTACTTGAAAACATTTGTAAATATTGTAATGCTTTGTGTCCGTGGGTAAAAAGGATTTAATTATTCCCAATTTGATGGTCATATATTCTAAGTCTATGGATTATGGCTAAACATAATTTTTTTGTGATACGGTTACTGGTTCTTTCGGACGGATTTCAAGCCACTACATTAGGATTGAATGTTAACGCCTGAGAATCCGCTAAAAGCCTCAACGGTTTTTCCAGTTAGATGATCTATGTGGATTGGCTTCCCTAGTAGGTTTTATGTCTTGACACGATTGACAACGCTTGGCAGCTTTTATCTGTTTAGTTTGAGAAAAGTCGAGCGTGATCAACCGAGGGAAAACAATTGGTTCTCTGGTTTATTACGGACACTGCGAGTCGGGGTGGATATCCTCGCATTAATCATTATTTTAAAAAAATATCCCCCCAAACTTCAGAGCGTTAAATTTTGTTTATTCTTATGCAATCTTAAACGTGTCCATATGCTTCTGAATTCTTCGTCCATCAGGTCCTTCGAGAATAACATTATGTTTATCGGTAATATCCAGGATTCTATAAGATCCATGATATCGTAAATCAAATTTATTTTGACGAGGTTCCTTTAGGACATATGCCGATCCTCCAATTTTGCCTTCAAAAGTTCTTTTGATTTTATCGTAATTTACCTTTGAACGCATTTTTGCTTGGATTAAGTTTTTGGCGGCTAATATTTTAATTTCGTTCAATCTTGTGATTAATTCGCGAAGATAAGTTCCATAAGTTGTCAATTTCTCCTCGCTTTGAAAATTTGTTGGTGCCCGAGCTATTTCACCAAAAACCATTACATAAGGGGTAAAATTAGCTGCTTCATGGACTGAAGTGTCATACGTAAACATGATAATGTTTGAGATGAGAGAGGAGCTATTACAGAGTGATCACCAGGTGGTTTTCTTTCATCTTCACTCTTACTTGTAGACGTAGTAGGTGTCTCGTCCGTTTCATTCGCGGAATACTCTCTTTCTCGCGCTGTGCCTTGTTTCCTAGCGCAGCCCTGGAGGGTTTTCCATTTTATCCTTCTTTTCTTGCGTTGTTCTTCGTTCTTCAGCGAGACTAGGAGGGCCTTCCGTTTCGTCGTCAGTGTTTGTGGAGCTCTCACTTCCGCTTGGGTTTTCTTGATTTATTTCTGAATCCATCAGGCCAATTTAATCCCTTTTTCCTGGGTTTGCTCAAATCTTGAAAAAGACTGTTGCAATTCATCTTGTAGTTCCTGACGGGTTTTGTTGAAATCCAGGCTTTCAATTGTTCTTTGTAACTCAGCTTCTAGAGTTTTTAAGTTTTCGTGAATTTTTATTTAATCTTCTTCATCTTCCGTATCTGAATTCACTGTTGTCAGGTGGATGGTCCATATGGATTGGGATATTAGAAGGATCGGTTTCGAATTGTCCAATATCTTTATCTACAATCTCAGGCTCTTCGTCACTGGAAGGATTACTAAAAATTGGGGAATCATCAAATGTAGGCGTGGATTTTAACGGGAATGGAAATTTTACTGAGTCGGAAGTATTATCTAGACTTGGAAGGACATTTTTTCGTCTCCTCCAAATTGGAACTGATGGATGTGGTTCTAGCATATCTTCTTCTTTTTCATAATATCCACGCCGTTCTTTTTCTTGCTTTTCATCTGAATCTGAATCTAATTTTGGGGATTCTTTTTCTTTTACTTTGAGACGATGTGATCGTTTTCCAATAATACTGGCATCCAAATTCTTGGAGCATCCTGGAATTGGTGTGGATGTTGGAGCTAGAGGGGATTTATTTTTGGTACCGGATGTTCTGCCACGGCGTTTTGGCTCAGTTTGTACAAGTTTTAAAATTTCAGATGCTGATTTGGATGTGGTCATTTTTTGTTTTGTATGTACAGAGGGCACACATAATAGCGTAGCTTTTTTCTCTGTTTTCGGGGGGTTTTTAATCGCAGGGGTATTTTTTTAATAAGGTAATTGGAGGTTTCTTAATTGCAGGTTTAGGGTTTTTATTTTTTTGAATATCAGTGTTATCTTTGGCAGCTCGTTCTTCTAATTTCCTCTTTGAAGCTCTGGTAAACATTAATATTTTTGCTACTTGATCATCAGAATTTTTGATTGGGTTTCTTGATAGGGCATCGGCATTACAATTAAGTTTACCTAGTTTGTATTTAAAAGTATATTGGTAATCACGTAGTTACAAACGCCAACGGACAAGTCTTTGTCCTGGGTCCTTGATGTTATCTTTCGATCTCAAAGGTTCGTGATCGTCACCGTATAAATAGGGGCGAAAATATCTAACCGCGTAAAGAACAGCTAGACATTCTTTTTCCGTGGTAAAATAATTTTTTTCAAGACCAGTTAAGAGTCGAGACAGATATGCTACAGAGTGATCGAAATCATCTTTCTCCTGACTTAACACAGCACCTATTGCATAATCGAAAGCATCCGTGGTTAACGTAAAAGGTTTCGTGAAATCTAGATATTGAAGGATAGGTTCTTCGCAAAGAGCATTTCTCAAGTCTTTGAAAGCTTTTTCATGTTCGGATGTCCAAATAAATTTTTTCTCCTTTCTTAATAAGTCAGAAGGGGTTTAGCGCGTTTAGAAAAGTCTTTAATGAAGCGACGATAATATCCGGCAAGTCCTAAAAATTGTCTGATATTACGGGCGTTAGTTGGCCTCGGAAATCTTTTTGCGGCTTCAATTTTTTTTTGGATCTGGCTTTAGTCCGTTTTCGCTAATTATGTGACCTAAATAAATTACTTCTTGTCTAAGAAACTCGCATTTCTCCGGTTGTTACTTTAAATTAGCTGCTTTTAATTTAAAAAACAATCTTTTAATTTTTTTCTCATGTTTGTCTAAATCTTTAGCAAAAACTACAATATCGTCTAAATAAACAAACAGTTCTTTTGCTTGTAAACCCCGTAATACTTGATCCATAAACCTTTGGAAAGTCACAGGGGCGTTCTTTAGACCAAAGGGCATCCTAATATATTCGTAATGTCGCTTCTGGTCGACCTTCTGGGTCGGTTTCTGTCTGGTGAAATCCGCATGCTAAGTCGAAAGTCGATAAATATCTAGCCTGGCTTCCATGGTCTAGGATATCTGTGACGTTAACTAGGGGGTATGCATCTCCTAATGTTATAATATTCGAAATATATTAATTAATTCTTGTGGGAAGGTATCCTTCTTCTATTTCTGGGTTTAAAATTTCTATAGGGATGATCTGTCGCATGCGTGCGTAAATTCTAAATATTTCTGGTTTTTGGGGTTCATGACATTCGAAATTCATTGCTTCCTTATCAATAAAAGGAATGGGCTTGATTGGATCCGAGTGAGTTACTATAGTATTATGCCAAAATGAAATTTCAGTTTTTTCGTGTCTAATGTAATCTCTTCCCAATATTCCATCGCTTGAAATCGGAAAATCAGAA
Source organism: Euceroptres primus (assembly GCA_037177015.1). Taxonomy (NCBI): domain Eukaryota; kingdom Metazoa; phylum Arthropoda; class Insecta; order Hymenoptera; family Figitidae; genus Euceroptres; species Euceroptres primus. The sequence goes on from JBAGKK010495834.1 coordinate 11,173, forward strand.
TAGACTACATGGAATTTTACTGGAATTTTTCGGATTAACAAAGTGGTTGTTCCTAAAGTGTTAGTGCGTACTCTGCTTATTTCTGAAAGTTTTAAAATCTCTCGCGGATCCACAAGTAATTCGACGTCTAATTTATTCAATTTTTTAAACTTAAAGTCTGCTCCTGTGTCGATTAGAAAACGAGCACGGCCATATATTAGTTCGGGAGCTGATATTTCTATTACTGGGGATTGTCGGCTTCCCCCTGTTCCTTGATATATGTTTCGGGAGATTCTAGGAATTTCAGACTGACTCGACGCTCCGGTACTGTGTCGCTCGTCGCCGCGTCGTTGCGTCGAGCGCAACGTTCGTTTTAAATGAAACGTTCGTTTGATTTAAAAGGTCCAGGAGATGAAGTACGTGGTGGGGTGATATTACCGACATTCTGAGTATGGTATAAAGGATTCATTTGTGTTGGTGGGGGTGAAAATTGCGGATAATGAGGGTAAGGGCTAGCACCTGGATAATTATAAGGGTAAGAATATTCATAGGGTGGGAATTGCGGTTGCTGAGGAGGGAAATTATGGTTCACATTATTTAAAATACCTGAAGGGAGTTGCTGAATGTTATTTTAGGGATTAAAATTTTGGTTGGCGTGGCGATAAGGGCTCGGTTTCCTGTCGCGTAAAAATAATCTATTATTTAAGATGTCTTGCCTTGATAGTCGGTACTTGTTGGTTCCATTCAGCTGTTGTTCCCTTTGTCGTGTTTCTACGTGCAAGGCTGTTCTTAGGACGTCCTGTAAGTTCGGGGGATCTCAAACATCCACACTGGTAGACATCTCGTCTGGCAGACCTCTTATAAAAGCCTCGAGGGCACAGTCTTTCAAAGGTGACGTCATATTAATTGTTTGTTTTTTCTTCCAAATCTGCTTCAGCCCCTGAGTAAAGAAGTAACAGCCTGTCGTAAAATTCGTTTGCCCCTTCCCCTTTCCACATTTTGATCGAGGCTATTTCCTGTAAATACCAAGAGTAAGATTTCTTGGGCAAAAACCATTTTTTTAGATGAGAAATTAATTCCTTTAGGGTGTTTATCTCTATTTCTCGAATGCTGTCACGGGCGGCCCCCTTTAGTTGTCCTAAAACTGCTTTCACATATTTTTTCTGGCATCCAGTGGGGACATATGCTGCTCCGTTGTAAATATCTTGGATGAAATCGTGGACGCGCATATTCTTATTGTCAAAATATTGGACGTGTAGTATGCCCTGTTGTAAGGCGATACACTCCGCCATATTGGTGACCATCTCTGTTGTGGCATTACGGACAATTCCGGTTCCCATGGTTTGTTCAGGGTCGTCATCATGATTTGGGCTGAGTGAATGATTTGCGCTCCCACTTGCGTTGGTTTGTGCAATTTCAGATGTCTTATTTCTTCTCGCCTTTTATTCTTCTTCTTTTCGAAGCCTTATGGCTTCCACTTCATCGGGGTTCATAATTGAATAGTTTTATTTCAAGTCGTTAAATAAAAATAACCAGTATATTTGTTTTCAATCCGGGCGTTGGATCGTTTACAGATCCCGACGGCTTATCGCCAAGGATTGTGTCAAGGCCGGCTATATGTAGGTCGGTCATTATTGACTAAAAATTGCCAAAAATGATTAAATATATTTTTGAAATTAAAATATTTTGAAAATTTCAAGTATCAAGAATCGTTAATAAAAGTTTGCTATTTGCTTAAGTTACTGTATTAAATTAAAAATTTATCTAAAACACAGTTTTAAAGTTGTCAAGGTGTTATTGTAAAATTTATAAAATTTTCTTAAAGTTTATTATTGTAAGAACGCCTTGTGAATTTGTTAAGTCACACAGATGGCTTATAAAATTTCATTAGAAGGCTATTGAAGTGCAAGTACTCATTATTGCAGAGGCACTTATTTTAACAGTGTAGGAATTTTAAAGAAGAATTCCTAAGTGGATATTGTGTGAACTTATTTCCAGAGTCCAAACTATGGACTTATAAAATCTTATAGATTTAAAACAGTACAAATTTTCTAAGTTCAACTCGTAACTTATAAAGGTTTGGTTGCTAGTGAATACAACAAATTTTAAATTTAAATATTATGCCTGAAATATTTTGATTTTAACAATAATAAACCTTTTTTAGAGCCCTAAGTATTTTCCTAGCCGCAAAATGCTCAGCTGATTTTAATTTCGTATTACCGACACTTATTTCCTCGAAAGAATTATGTCTCTTAAAATCCTCAACTACGCACTTTACGTAAAACGTTCTTTCGTGGGGCGGACCTGTCGTAAAGTATAATGTATAAAATGGCTTTGATAAATCGTATTCGGCTGTTAATTCTTCAAGTGGTCGCTTCGGAAATTTTAAGGTATCAAGATTCCCTTTACGGTGGTTTAAATTTGTTACAAGTTTAATTTTCGGAAGAATGGAATAGTTGCAAACATAAAGTACCTTGTAGGGGTATTTTACGGAAACTCTTGGTTTAGAAAATTTAAACAGAAGAGAATTTACTTAATCCAAACCTCGTAGATTCTCTTTAGATCTTTCTTGACAAGCAATTTCACAGAGACTTATCAATTATTTTAATTCAATTTTTGTATATTTATTCTCTTAGATTAATGAAATATTTTTCTAAACAATTTAGTCAATTAAATTAAATTTATATTTAATTTTACTCGGGTTAATTATTTTGTTCTCAAAATTTATAGAAATTGATTTGGTTTTAGACCGATTCGAGTTCTTTCAAAATTTCGTCTATTCCGAGTATTTCAGGGAGAGAACTAAAATCTAGCTCAAAAAAATCAGAGAAATCAAATTCGTGTGGCTTGGTTCCGACTTCTTGTACCGTTTCTGTTTCAGGATTTGGGGTTTGAGTACTCTGAGAATTGCTAGGTCCTGGGGTATTATCGAAGGAATTTTCTACGACTTTTATTTTTATTCCGATCAATTTTCCGTGACTTCTCTTTTTAAGGGAGTTATTCAATCCAATAAGAATAGGGAATTCTGACAAGGAAAGATATTTTGTGCAAGGAGAATCACGCAATTTTAGTGACCGCTTCTTAATTAACTTCTCCAAAATCTTCTTTCTTCGGGTTTTGTAAGTGCAACCTGGAAATTTTATATCCTCTGTCATTAGCTATTTAAAAATCCAAAGTAAGTGGGTCGAGACAGAAAATTAATTTATTTTGAATGATTTGTTTCAGTTGGATCCTAAAGTATCTACTGGGTGTTCGGTAAGGGAAAACGGAAAATGAAGGTCATTAACAAGTGAAAAAAACGAAGCAGGAAGAGCTACTGAATCAGTTTCTTCCCTGCTCATTGCTCGCCAAGACAGAATTTCTGGGTTCTCAAAAAGTTTTTGCCTCGGGTCGACTTTATGAAGACAACACTTAGCCAGATAGGGTCGACTACTTGGAAAAGAGCTTTCAAATTTAGGGAGGTTTTTAACCCAAAAATCGTCAATGTCTTCGCTTGTCGTTACGTTAATAATTGCCACGTTATCGCTAACGGTTCCTGAAGGGCCTGGAGATTGGAGAGGGGAAATATTGACGGTATGAATTTTAGCTGAAGTTGAGGTACTAACATGTGTTTATGTGTATTTATATGTATTTAATAATTTAATACTGACTTAAGTTTTATCAGAACTTAGTCAGAGTTTCAATTTTCAAATCTGTTGACGCTTCAGCAGCTTAATTTAATGATAATTCTAAAAATGTTTCCAAAAAGTCTTCCTGAGTTTCAATTGCTCCAGGGATATTGATATTTTTGCCTAAAAGTTTGGGACGTAAAGTTTGATCGTTAGGTTTTGCGGATAATTCGGCCTGGGTTTTGCTGGTTTGGTTAGGGTGGAGTTCAAGTTGATTTAAAAATGTATTGTTTACAAGGTGATTATCCGAGGTTGAAGTCTTATTGCAAGGAACAAGGATGGAGTTATCGACCGCGGGGTTTTTGAGTATTTGCAAAAGTTTCTCCTTATTCTTAATAGCCCAAGCTCGCTGGCGTTTCCTTTGCCGGGTACCTTTACGGCTCATATGCATAAGAATTTATTTTATTGATTTACAATCAATTTCGATTTCTACGCTATTACGACTGAAATCTTTGAAAG
>JBAGKK010495845.1:0-15276 GCA_037177015.1 Euceroptres primus
CAAACTTATTTTAATAAGAGAGAAATTCAAGTATCATGATGAAATTGCGGAAAATAATAAAGAATATATTGAAGCATCAATTTTTGGTAAAAGTAAATCATGAGGAATAAACTTAACTCTGCGCAAAGAACGACGAATATTCCGCGAGCCCGGAAGCGCGTTCAAACTAGCGAGCGAGGCGACCTTCGCGATCTATAAGGACCTCACGCGCAGCGCGACGATCAATAATATCGGAGCGCGTAGCGCGACGATTAATAATATCAGGGCGCGTAGCGCGACGATCAATAGCATCGGAGCGCGAAGCGAGCCGCACGCGAAGCGCGCGATGAGAATATGCCCGCGCCCCCGAAGTTTACGGTGACAACCAAGCTATCAAACTTTGTGAAATTCAGTGAAATTGCAAGCATAACTAATAATAATTTTAACAAATTGCGAATAATTTAATAAAAAACTAAGCTGAATAGAGCAAGTGGACCAAAAATAAAGGTTTTACCGAGAAATTAAGTCAAAAAATACATTTTATTTTAGTTTTATTTTGATCGATATGAAACTCGACACAAAATTAATTAGTTTCGTAATTTCTGATCGAGTTTCGTGTCGGTCGCAATAAAACTAAAGTGTCACTTAATTCTAAAATGATTGCTTAGTATAATCTTCATTTTCACTTGTTCTACTCATTTTAGTTTGCAATATAATTATTCACAATTTTTTAAAATTATTGTAAAAATTAGATCACGTAATAAGTGATTCAAATTTAGTTTCTTGGTTTGAGCTTATTATTCGTCAAAAAATGGAAAAAAGTCGAAAAGTCGACTTTTTATGGAAGTTTTCCAACCCTACTTTTAATTCTTTTTCATCAACTTACTATTGTTGAAAGTAAGGGTGTGCAAAAAGCTCAAAATTTCGAGTCGAGTCGAGCCGACTTTCTAGTTGCTATAATGCAATAAAGATTAAATCTTTTTACGATTGTTTAAAAAATATCGTACAGAGTCACCTTAACATACACAACTTTTTTACTGAAACTGAAGAAATTCAGAGTTAAATAGTTAATAAATAATTGAGCCGAGATATACACTGGAGCCCCGGTTTATTGCGGGTTTCGGGGATGGCTTGAATGGCCTTCGCGAAAACCGGGGTTCTCTCAAACGGAAACAAGTCAGGGCCGTATTAACTATTTCTGTTTCATTTTTGTCATGAGTGAAAAATATTTCTTAAATATAAGTTTAATTTAACGTTTACTTTAATTTTAAGCTTTATTCAGTTATTATTTATTAATTATTATATATAACGCTTAACCAAAACACTGAAAATGAACTGAAGCGAACTGACGAAATTACCCGCTTAGGATACTGCCCGATTTGTGGCTACGGTACTTGCGCAACTCTGCTGAGCTCCGAGTTCAGCTTTCTTGTCCCCTTGGATCCTCACCTTCAGCGAGAATTCCTGGAAGCGGTATACCGGGGCTAAAGAAACCGGGGCTCGAGTGTATAATCAATTATTAGAGAAGTGGACAGAAGAGTAGCTTTAGTGAATTCGCATTTTACAACGCACGGAGTTAGACCAACAAACCACAGCATTTGTCGAAATTGGAGGATTACACATATAGAGGAAGACGATTCAAATTTAACTATGATAAAAAAAATTTGGATTACAAAAACTTATATGAGCGCTGTATTTATTTTATTTTTCTCCAGGAATTGAAACAGTGGATGGATGAGAGTGAGAATGAAGTTGTGTACTTTTTATTAGGATCTATGATATTCCTTGAAACTCGATCTCAAGAAACCATGTTGTCAATTTTTGCCTCATTCGCCAAACTAGCCCCTAGTAGGGTCTTAATGAAAATTTCACCAAATTATACAATTCCAAATGCAGTCCCAGAAAATGTTGTAGTTCGGACCTGGATACCACAAATGGCTGTGAGGTAAAGTTGTATTTTGTATTGCAATTTATGATATTCATAAAAAAAGGTTTGACTCTACAATCTTATGAACAATTAATCGATTTATTTTGAAGCTCATAAAAATACTAGAGTGTTTATAACACTTGGCGAGGCATATAGTACTCAGGAAGCTATTTATTTTGGAATTCCTATTATCGGAATACCATCATTTTTTATCAACAACAAAATGTCGAGATTATGGTTAAAAAATATCGGTATTTACTTAAATTTTGAGGAAATTACGGTGAAGACTTTAAACGAAGCGCTAAGAACAATATTGACAAATTCCAAATATAGGTAAGAAAAATTGATAAACATTACTTATTAACCATATACTAACGATAATTTTGCAACTTGGTTCCATTGTACAAATTACAGCGAAGCTGCAAAATATCTTTCACGTGTTTTTCGAGATCGACCTCTGAGTTCAATGAACACGGCTGCCTATTGGATAGAATATGTCATAAGAAATGGACCAGAAAGATTAAAATCGCCCGCTGTCGGTATGTATTGGTGGCAAGTTGAGCTTTTAGAAGTTTACGGATTTTTGTTACTTTTCTCTCTACTAATTCTTTATATAATTTTGACCATCGTCAAAGCTGTATTTAAAAAGATTTTTAAAAAAGTGAAAAGTCCAATTTTAAAAAGGACTAATTTACAGTTAATTCCGCATTAAATTTGTATTCGGGTTTTTTTAATGAATTATGATTTTATATAAGACAATTAAATTCTTTACAACTGAATAAATGTTTTGAAGAATATGCATTTACGTATTGCACGTTCGTTACAATGCATAACAAACTAAAATTACAGAATGACACTGATAATAATAATTTCTCTATCTTATAATACGTAACATACCTTCCAACGTGTCACAACTCATTCTGCGCAACCTCTAAAGACCCATTTAAGTAGATAAGAAGTTTTTCGAAGAATGGTAATACAGTTTTTGTAGTGCAGTTAAATATGAATCTACTTAAATACTTAATAATATCATTAGTGTACCTAATGGCAATTGAAGTTAAAACATACAACATCCTGGGTGTCTTTCCATTGGCGTTTAGAAGTCACAATATTTTCTTTCAAGCTCTAATGCAAGGTTTAGCTAAACAAGGGCATCAAGTAGACGTTATTTCACACTACGAGCTGAAAGACCCTCCAAAGACATACAGAACAATTCTCAATTTGAAAGATGTAAAATTTCTTCACCTTAAGAAATTGAACGTGGTAAAAAATGCTTCACAAACTTTTAAAGATCCTGTACTACTTGCTATGGACGAATATGGAAATAAAATTTGTGAATTGTTGTCTGTTGACCAGATGCAGAAGATTATAAAAGATTCTTCTCAGAAAGATAGAAAATACGATCTCATCATTACAGAGGCAATTTTGATTAATTTATTCAGAATAAAACTAAATTTTTTTATAATCATTGGCTAAAAAATTTTTCAATCATTTTTTTAGGGTTTGGGAATAAGTTGCTTTTACGTTCTAGGACACTTGTTTAAGGTGCCTTTAATGACAGTCATTCCTAGTTTAGAATTACCATGGATCAGTAGAAACCTTGGAAATCCGTTATCAACAGCTTTTTATCCCACTTTTACGATCTCGAAATCTGAAATCAAAACATTTTGGGAACGTTTGCAAAATACTCTACAAAGTCACATTTTCACCAATACATTTTTCGCCTATACTGGAAAAAATCAGACCAAACAACTACAACAATATTTTGGTCAAGATATGCCAACAATTAGAGAACTTGAAAGAAATGTGGCTTTATGCTTAGTAAATACACATTATACAATTCAAGGAGTTAGACCAACAACTCCAGCTTTTATTGAAATTGGGGGACTACACATTGAGGAAGATAATTCAATGCTAACTACGGTAGGTAATCAAATCAGAATATTACAAATAAAATTTTATTACACTCGAATCCCGGTTTAAGATATACCAGTTTAATATATTCCTAGAATTTCGTTCGGTGGTATTCAGTGTATGCGCGGGTCCGAGGGTAGAGAGGGAGGCACGGTCGTCGAGTAGTATTCAAGCAGTACCGCAGCAACAGAGCGAGCAATATCAATTCGCCTTTTGCATTTATTTTTAAAAACACGTTGAAAATTTTTTTTTCATTAATTTTTCATCGTCATTTAAGAATTTTCATCCCTTATGGTAAAAAATTTACATGCGTACATAATTCAGTTACATAATTCATATTATTCCGACTGAAAGTGGTTCGTACGGCCCTGACTGTTTGTGTTCAGATACGCTCAAGGACTATCCCAGTTTAAGGCAGGCAATGCCCAAAACCCATCTTAAACCGGGATTCGAGTGCATTATAATTTGTTTTTTCTCAAGGAATTGAAACAATGGATGGATGAAAGTAAGCACGGCGTTGTGTACTTTTCATTAGGAACTTCAGTATCCCCAGAAATTCTTTCTAAGAAAACAATCTCATCAATTCATGCTTCACTCGCAAAACTTGCACCCGTCAGGGTCTTAATGAAAATTTCAGAGAAGTATGAAATTCCAACTGGACTTTCGAAAAACGTCCTTTTAAAGCGCTGGTTACCCCAAATACCTGTGTTAAGTAAAGCCTTATTTTTTATTAATTACTGATCTATTCAATTCAAATAATTTCTTTTGAAACTCTTTATATAAATCTCTTTATTTTCCAGGCCATAATAATACGAAAGTATTTATAACACAGGGTGGAGCACTTAGCATTCAGGAAGCTATTTATTTTGGAGTTCCTGTGATCGGAATACCAGTATTTTTTGATCAAAACCAAAATATCAAGATTATGGTTAAAAAGAATATGGGCATTTACTTAAATTATAAAGAAATTACGGAAAAGTCTTTGGACAAGGCACTGAGAACGATATTGACCGAATCAAAGTACAGGTAATAAATAATATAAATATAGTAAATAATATATTATTTAATATATTTTAAATATTTTTTAAAACTTTTTTTCGTAAATTACAGAAAGGCTGCAAAGTATCAATCATATCTTTTTCGAGATCGACCTTTGAGTCCAATGAGCACGGCTGTCTATTGGATAGAATACATCATTAGAAATGGACCAGAGATTTTAAGATCACCTGCTGTTGATATGTATTGGTGGCAAGTTGAACTTTTAGATGTCTACGGATTTTTGCTACTATTCTCTCTACTAATTCTTTATATTAGTTTGACCATCGTCAAAGCTACCTTTAGAAAGATTTTTCGAAAAAACACCAAATCCAATTTAAAGATGGAGTAATAATTTATACGTATTTCAATTTAGCATGATCAATATACATGCGTCTCAACTTATATCAATTTTGATATTTATTTATTTAGTTGCTCTCAATGTTGATTCTTCTGGATCTTTAATGTACGACCTTTTCGCACAAGACAATGTTGAAGATTTGAAAGTAGGTTAAATATTTTCGATCATTATTATCAACTCTTTGAAAAATTTGTTTAAATAAAAAAATTATTAAATTTTTCAAGAGTCATCACGAAAGGTAAACTTGGAGTTAAGTAAACATTTCAATTTTCACATTTCCCTAATACCTTCGTGCATCGGAAGCATATCCCCTTGGTTAAAATTGAAACATTGTATTCTGGATTAAATTAAACGACCCAAAGCGATGGGAACATTGACGTACACGCAAAGGTGATAGTTGATGGAGACAGAGAAGGAGAAAGCGAGAGGAGAAGAGCTAAAAGCTATATGGATAAGACCGGCATTAACGTTTTATGTCGCGTATTATAGCTTATTATAATGATAAAGACCGCTTCCTGCATGAATAAAACCAGATCGTTACGAACGAAAAAATCCCAAGTGCTAATTATCTGAAATGTTGGATAATCTCATCCTGTGTTTGAGAAATGTACAGAAACAAGTGAAACTGCTACGATTTGAATAAAGAAAAACCGTGGAATAATTTCCATAATAACATATGCAAATAGAGAAAGCTCAATTCTTAACTATATGTATAATAATCACACAAATCGTTGATGCGATTTTTATTGCATTTCATTTTTAATGATTGAAAACAATTGAAATTCTCATTGTATAAAATGAAAAGTTATTTCAATATTTAAGATCAAATAAGGGATCCATATGGCAATATAGAGGTCAATGATCGAGATTATGGAGAGATGTTGTAGAAGCTGATCTTTAATCTACTTTCGAGCCTAGGACAGGTTTTCGATTTTTCAGTGCATAATGGAGCCACAGCATAGGATTCAGGCACTAGTATCGGTCGCCAGGACAGAAATTGCAATGGCAGACTACAGTCTGCAGGCATGCACCAGTGAAAGAACCGTTATTCAACCTTAGGATTTAAGGTTCATTTCACCAAGTGCCTCTGGCTAATTCGTAATTGTAAGTGCCACATTTGTCAACATTCAATGTTCCACAAGAACTATTAAATATTTCGTCACGACAAAGTGAGACATCACCAATATCAAATTCCATGCGTTTCACGAGATTCTGTCTCACAACTGACTACTCCGAAAATCTCCTTCTTGTATATAAAAATCCAATTATAAAATTTAATTTCTGAAAATGGATATAAATTATTCGAGAACTTTAAATTACAAAGTAACTCCTGCCTTTCTCTTTCAGGATGTTGATACATAGTGCCAAACTGCCATGAGCAACATTAAATAATTCACTTCAAGTGTCTGGTAAAACTGACTATCTCTTCTGCACCATATATGCTTTTACATATTCATGATTCTGCACAGGAGAATTTAAATATCAAACATTTCAAGCTTGGAAAGTAATAATGCGCAGCTTACTTTGCTAATAATAAAAAATTATTAAAACATCACACTGACTTCTATTTTAAAGGTCGCAGAATAGGAAAATGAAACAACTTAAAGTCCTTTAGTTGTTATTGCTTCAAGAGCTTCAAGTGTAGCCTAAGCGAGTCGATTAGTCACATTCACGACGGTCTTTTCTCAATGTCAATGACTGCTTCCCCCAAGCTGACCCTCGTGCGAACCAGGTTCGTCTCTTGGCGTCGCAAACTGGCGCTTTCACACGGATGTAAAATATCCGCGATATATATGAAGTCGTTATTTATATATACATATTGTATACTTAGACACCTGCTTTTACGACAATCGAAAGATATAAACCGCAAATGAGGAGGAAGCATGTCCTAATTGTCCTACGCATAGTTGGATACTTATTGCTACTTCGCAGCGGCGTAGCCAGAAATCTTGTGTCTTCCTTCAACACATGGGAAAGAAGGTAGGAAGGAGGGGTTGTAACCCCTCATTCCTACCTTCTTTCCCATGTGCTGAAGGGAGATACAAGATTTCTGGCTACCTACTTGCAGTCCTATCCTCGAGCAATTTAAACTCTCGTCCTTTAATGTGCTTATATACATTACAGAGCCCAATAAGTAGCTTTCACAAGGCCATAATAATCAATTTTATTATTGTTTATTATTGTTAAAAAATTTAAATCACGGATATTGGTGCGATATCAGCTGGAACTATTTCCGAGCATTTGCCTAAGCGGAACAAACATTTGTAGACTATATGAATAGGAAGGATTGTTAAATTCTTATAGCAATATTTTTTCTAATAACAATTATAAATAAAATATTCCAAAACGAAGACTATGTTTCTGTTTCAAAACCATTAACCTATTTCATAAATTACAATTTTCTTCAAGACGGGGAATCTACTTTCATATTTATCAATTCAGAGTTTAATAAGATTTTTGATTGGTGATGGAATTTTTCATTTATATGAGACAAATAGTTCAAAAAATATGTTTATTTAAAAAATGGCAATTTATAAGGAAGATATTTTCTTCTCAGTATGAGATTGTAAAATACTGACTACACACATTCGTGGAAGAGAAGCGAAAACTTCCGGATTTGCTTCTTCCCAATGGGATTTGAACCCGCAACAGCGTGACTGTTCGACTCTATCATGAAGGAAAATCAGAATGTAATAAGTAACACTATTCCACCTGAGCCACGCTGCCTTCCAATTCAGGCATTGTTGAAAAGACTTAATTTCCACTAATATTAAAAATCAAAAATGTTAAAATATTTACCCCTGTTCCTCTTTGACAGTTGTCTGCTGGGTAGAAATGCGAACCGCTTCCATCGTTGACATCGTACGTTGTTAACGGCGAAAGTTCGTTATCTGTCAGATATTCAGCCACAAAGTCTAGTCCTCCTTCGTTTAGACATGATTTCAATCCTCGAACTGGACAAACCTAAACAGAGTGAAATTATGTTTGTTGAAATCTCGTTTTTCACGACACCAATTAATTTTTGTTTTTTCAAATGAATCATATTCATTCCAGAGCAAAGTTTATTAACTATTTTTATTACACTAAAAATATCCCGACTTCTCAAGTTTCAAATCTTGGCTTACATTCAATTTTATAAATAAGGATATCTCCAAGCCTTCATATCAAAGTAGTGATATGGTAAAATTATGAACACTATGAAGAGGTTTTTTATGACTTTTCTGTATAGTAGTAATTTTGCTTCTGATTGTGATTTCCAGTAAAAAATATTTCATAACAAGCAGAAAACCTACACGTATGACATGATTGTTGTTTTCAAACCAGGAAGTTGTCAAAAGCATATAACAATTGTAGCCTTTCACTCCTGCTATCCATGACCTGCGTTGAAGAATCCAATTCAGTAATAATTCTGGAATTTTCAATTTGCCCCGGCATCTAAAACAAGGTACATCTGTACATTTTTTATTTTATGAGAATCTTCTCCAAATTTCGAATCTGCTCAAAATTCAAAGCCTACGATCTATTTTAATATTGATTATTTATTTCAAAACCTCAAACCCATTCCACAAATCAGGAAGGATTACTACAAACGATAATCTATTAAAAATGTACAATTAATTCATACATTTATATTAACAATTTATTTCAATTCAAGAATCTTCTGCGAAAGTCGGAATCTGGTCCAACTTGATTTCCGAGTTGATTCCTTTGCAATATCAAGAATTTACCAAAGCCAAAAATCTATTCAAAAATCAAGTTTCTACACCAATTGAAGAATCTTCTCGAAAAGGAGGAATCTGCTCCAATATCAGAAATAATAATCAAATAACAAAACCATAATCGAGTCTTTATCCCATCAATACACATTAATTTGAAAATTCAAGTGCCTACTCCAATTCAAGCATCTTCTTCAAAAGCAAGAATCTACTCCAAAAGCAGGAATTTACTTCAACTTGATTCAGCCCTAATACCAGAATCTACAAAAGCAAATAATGCACCTATAAAAAAAATCAAGATTTTCAAAATTGAAACTTCAAATCTGAAAGAATAATTGAATAACAAAACCAACAATCCGTTCCAAATCCAGAATTTTTTGCTCATCAAACCATCTCAATCACAAGGAATTTAATAAAAAATCAAGTTCCTTTTCCAATTCAAGAATCTTCTCTAAAAACCAGCAATATATTTAGCATCATCCTGATTCTACTCCAACATCAGAAATCTGCCAACGCCAAAAATCTATTTCGAAATCAGTAAATAATTTCCAAAATCATTATCACTTAAGTATGACAAAACATAATCAAACATAAAATCATCCCATCTCATCACAAATAGCCGGATGATCACTCCCTCTTGACTAGATGTACATATGTGTAGCTCAGAAGTTGCAATGCAAATTAAATTCCAATCGCGGAGGTGGTGGTGCCTGAAAATTAAGTACCTAGTGCTGCCTAGATTCCTTACAATACGAGCGAGTTTTGCAAGCAGGAGAGTATTGAAGATAAGTTGTACGTGTTTGATCAGGCAGGCTAGCTGGCGCCAGTCAAGGCTAAACGTTCACGGCGGTCAAACGAGCGCCTCTCGAGCAGATTCTTAGGTATGCACGGTCTTGCAGACGACGTTGTCCTTTCCCTATCTTCTCTGATTTCCAACCCGCATTTCTAGCATGCAGAGGTTCGCCCTCGCGTATCACATTGCTCCACTACGACCGGAGAGCACCATGCGAAGACCGCAACAGTCGAGTCACTCTGTAGCGAGCTAACTTCACTGCACCTTCGGCTTCGTGGTCCAAAGAGCCTCACCTCACTCCTGCCCGCCGCAAGATTTACCTGCTTCAGTGCCGTCTTTACCCGCTATCATTCGGGCCCCATAAGTCCTGGATCTGGACACCATTCGAGAAACTGTTAACTCAAAAATTCGAATGGAATCTCAAAAGTTCAAGATGTTCCTTATTCCTAAACCTGTTACATTTTTCAGTATAAGATTTAAAATAAATGTTAGTAATAAAGAAACGAATTTTGTGATTAAAAGGTAAGAATAATCAGCTAAAGGGAAAGTACCAAGATGACAATGTGATCAATTCGGTACATTCTCCGGTTTTTTTCGTAAACTAATGGATAAAATAAATTTTCAAGTGAACACAGATCAGGGATTCGATCGAAACGTTCGTTTTCTTTCGTTATTCATAGAAAAAAATTATTTTTTACTGAACTGTGATTTGATGCTATCTCAAGACTTGGACAAAATTAGATAATGCCTAATGTTACACTAATGATTGAACGGAAATTATTTTGATTAACTGCCTGTAACGAAATGTAACGAAAGTTTCATACGGATCCCTGAGACAGATTAATGAAAAAACCCGGGAAATATAATTAGTCTCATGAAGGTCACCTTGTTACATGCCCAGGGTGTCTAGCGATCAGGCCATTTAAAATTCCCGGGTTTTCCCCGGCTTTTTCCCGGTCAATTTTTTTGCCCGATCAAGTTAAAAATGTATTTTTGTGATTTTTGAAAGTGAACGTATACATAGAAATGGGATTTTTAACATAATATACATAATATACAAAATTGATATCGTAAAAAAAATAATTATTTATTTACACGTGCTAAACTTATCTTTAATCGCAAACTGAAGTGATAAACATTAATCGAAAGTACATATTTTAAAACATTCGTGATACGCAAAATAAATATTTTTTAAATTACAATCGAATCCTGGTTTGAGATATTCCTAGAATTTCGTTCGGTGGCATTGAGTATATGCACGGTCGTTGAGTAGTATTCAAGCAGAACCGCAGCAACAGAGCGAGCAGTATCAATTCGCCTTTTGCATTTATTTTTAAAAACACGTTGAAAATTTTTTTATTAATTTTTCATCGTCATTTAAGAATTTTCATCCCTTCACGGTAAAAAATTTACATGCGTACATAATTCAGTTACATAATTCATATTGTTCCGACTGAAAGTGGTTCGCACGGCCCTGACTGTTTGTGTTGACCAAAACCCATTCTAAACCGGGATGCAAATGTACACTGAAAGCCCGATTTAATGCCGGCTTCGGGGGTTGCCTCAATGGCCTTAGCAATAAAGCGAGTGACTCTAAACGTAAACTAGTCAGGGTCATATGAACTATTTGTTTGATTTTTGTCACGAGTGAAAAATATTTTTTAAATATAAGTTTAATTTAACGTCTACTTCACTGTTAAGCTTGATTTAGTTATTATTTATGAATTATTACACATAATGCATAACCAGAACACTTAAAACGAACTGATACGAACCGACGCGTAGACTACTGCGTCACTATTGCGCACTTTGTTGCTGCGCTACCGCTGAGCTCCGAGTTCAGCTTTCCTCGTCCCCTCGGACCCCTTGCAAAAAATTTGAATGTGTTAGTATGTATAAACTACTTCCTGGAAGCAGTATTTCGTTCGGCAAAGAACCGCGCGTTCAATCTCGAAAGTACTCAAAGCCGATTTCTTCTCTATAAACTGCCTAAAAAATAGTAAAAATGGTACGTGATATATGTTAATGCAATAAGACAGTTTTTTCATAATTTTTGATTAATATAAATCTTCTTGCAAATTTAGTGCACTAAATGGTCAGACTTTATTGTCTTGTTGTATTTTCCTAATGACCAATCTATACCAATTTATTAGGTTTAATTAGGGGAACTTGGTACATAATGTCACGAATTACCGACCGATTTTTTACTTATATCCAGCGGGTTTATTAAAAGAGAAATGCAAATATAATGCTGACATTTTGGGAAATAATAAAGAATATATTTAGGCATCGATGTCTGGTGCTTTTCAGTTTGTATTTTGAAAAAAAAAAATATTTTTGAAAGTTTTTTTCAAAATTAAAACTGAAACGCACCAGACATCGATTCCTTGATATATTCTTTATTACTTCCCAAAATTTCAGCCTTATAATTTGCATTTCTCTAAACCCGCTAAATATATACATAAAAAATCGGTCGGTAATTCGTGACATCATTATATGTATCTCAAACGTTATAAAATATTATCCTACCAAGTATTTATTTAAAAAACTTACAATTTGCGATATTTTCTCCATAAAAAGAAATCAATTTACTGTAACTGGGAACACCTGAACGATGTCAAAGACGGCACTGTAAGCACCAATTCAACCACGTCACACACCTGGACATTAACGTCTTGCCAGTTTTTTACAAGCTTGGAATTCGAAAACTATAAAATCCAGTTGTTCAACTTCTATCAAACTGAAATCCTGTAACCTACATAATGATTTCAAACACTGAATTCCTTTTGATACATAATCTCTGAAGTAGAGGATCTTTGAAACATCAAGAACTTGTTTACGTCTCTTGACAAGTGACATGTGAGACACAAAAGATTATTTTCTCAGATCGGAAAACGTTGTTAGAAATTTCCTTCAGCATCACTTATTCTGCACTTCGATATTCTGAACTTTGCTCGAAAATGATATGTTTCTTATATTTCTGATTTCCTACCTAACTATTAGTAATGGTAGAAAAGAAACATTTGAGAGTTATACGTGGACACTACATGGTTTACCGGCTTTGGATTTGTCCTTTTTTCGTTCTTTTTTTTGCGTTTTTCTCCAGTTTCTTCTACCTCGTCACGTCGAGCGCACTAATCTCGTGTTAGCCTGGCCTGATGGTACACCACACGAACGAACCGAACAAGTACTTTCAATCGTTTTCGCGTCGGTGTTCATCCGAAGCCCCTACGTGTAATAAACCGTGGCCAGGTTGAGGTTCTTCGAAATTTGAAAGGAAGGCAAAGGAGCGAATTGAGCGAATGTCTACCTGTTGCATGTGCGTCGTGAGCCGTGAGACGTTTACACCTGTCTTAAGCATGCGCAGAATTCTTCGGGAATTTCCGAATATTACCGAATCAACACGAACGAGTGAAGCATGTTGAACACGTTGGTACCTGCATGACTGTCAACATGTTCTCAGGTCATTCAGCTTCTCCTAGGCTAGGACAAGGCATCACGTTCACAGGATGTCACATGGTAGCAGGTACGTGCCGGCTGGTAAAACGTGATCGTGTGTCGTATGAAATGAAGGAAGCGGCACAACGGCGGATCTGACAAAGAAGGATGGATGCAGCATTTTGTCATGGCCATGAAATTGATGCAAGATTGTATTTTCTGTTTTGTATTTTGTTACTTCCACCCATAGTATTGGCAAGTCAACCAGTCAACATTTGCTTGACATCACCATGTTTAATTATTAATAAATGGGGCAAAATATGTCAAGTGTACCGCCTAAAAATTCTGCTTGTGCCAATCTATAAGTGAGAGTGCATTGTAGTTCTTAGTGTCTTATTTAGTCACCGGGGACCTCTAGCAAGACGGGTTGTCAAGATACAGTAGGGACATGAATTTTCTGTTTTTACCTGCACAACGATTTTTAATTATTCTCTCAGAGTTATTCGATTTTAATTTTTCAGGAGGGGTTTTGAAAGCATTTTTCACAAGCTTTACGATTATAATAAGGTTTTTGTAATTAAAAAAAATTTGATTATAATTTTTCAAATTCAAAAATAGTTTTGAGGTTTTTTCAAAATGCGACACTATCGGTTTTTTTTAAACTTAGCAGAAATGTTTGAAATTGGAAAATCATAATGAAATCTTTGTTTTGTTACTAAAACCCTATAATCGTAAAGCTTGTCCCTAGAACGTCCTAAAGACAATAAAACTAACGTTCCAGTGCCCACTGGGATTCTCGTCATAAATCAATCCTTTCAATTTTTTCTCAAATGACTTTTTAATTTCCATATTTTAATTATAAAGTGATTTTAAACCTTTTTACCAATTACCATCATTGATCTTTGTTTCAAAAACCCATTCTCATGACAATTTTAAATTTTATGTTTTTGTTTGTTTTTATACAAAAGTTAAGTTTTTTATATATAAAAACTCACAAAAAATAGAGAAATCTGAAAAATATCGATCCAAAAAATTTGAACATTTTTTGAACAATACTCGTGGCCCCCTCATGGCGTGAAACATGAGAACTTTGTCAAGTTCCGGAAATAATAAAAATTATTTATTATTGACGCCTTTTTACAAAAGAACTTTATTTGTGTACATTCATATTCAAATCGCAGTTGAAGTTTTTCCCGTGTGGAAATTGTAATGCGGCTCTTATGGGGCCCTGATTAGTTTTCCCTATTATTATTAGGGTGCTTATTCGACAAATCAGGGAAACTAATAGGGACCGCGCTATTTTGGTTACGCAAAATAATTAGGAACTCTAAAATGTTATTCTAATGAGGCCACAAACAAGTGCCTATGTTAATACCCAATTAATATGCATTTTCCATGGACCCCTTTGGTGGCCCCTTTATGGGCCGAGCCAGTTTAGGGTCTGTTCTTAAACTACGTAACGGATTAACGACTTGCTCTACCTCTCCTTCAATGTACAATGTACGTGATTTTTAGTTTTCTCAAATTTTTGCTAGCATGATCAGACATGCATCAACTTTTATTGAAACGCTTTCGGGTATACAAATTAGGTTCGTTTCTTATTCATAAGGTTTACTCAAAAGCAGATTAATTGTAGATTGTTTATTTCTTTTGAGGATTTCGAAAAATTACGTTCTGATTAAATAACCCCCCTCCATATTGTAACAGATATTAACAAAATATCTCGATCGCCTCCACCGCCTTAAGCTGTTTGTTACATAATTTAAGTACAGTCCCTTACCACGAAAGCGGACAAATTAAGGCCCTCAACATGGTCAGTTTCTCCCCTGCCAGATTATGGCTAAACGGATGAATTTTCTAACCTAATTTTTTTATCACATATTCTAAAGATAATTTTCTGGGTTGGCTTAGTGCTCTTTTTAGAAATATTTTTGTTTTCGGTTAATAAAATAAAAATAAAAATTTGTGTGCGCCAGGAATGTGGCAATTTATCGTATACAATTGAGGGCTCGGAAAGCAGAATCGAACGAGCGCTCGAGCAGTAGGCCAGGAGTGGGGATGACGTGCAGAAAACACGACCAAACGTTCGTGGCGTTTTCTGCGCGTCATCCCC
>JBAGKK010495856.1:0-15276 GCA_037177015.1 Euceroptres primus
TTGCTTTTCTCCTTTTTTAAAAAAAAGATCCGAAAAATGAAAAGAACCTATTACACTGGAATACCCCCTTAGGGATATTTGATACATAATGATGTCACGAATTACCGACCGATTTTTTATTTATATTTAGCGGGTTTATTAAGAGAGAAATGCAAATTAGTCTACTCAAATTGTCATTTTACACCGTATTAACTCACAAGCACATTTTTTCGGCTTAATCGCTTCAGTTTGAGTCACTTATATACCATCTGGTTTTGTGATAAAAATTTCGGACCGGAACCCGGGCATATTTTTTGAGATAGGTGTCGAAAATCACATATGCATGGATTGTTGCTTTCCTATGGATTTTAGCGAAAATGGATACAGAGAGGAAAGAAAGTAGACAAAATTCTGAAAAATTTTTAATAAAAAATAATGTCCTAGCACCAATATTTTCTGAGATACAGCGTTTTGAAGAACACTGTTTTTTTCGATTTTTGCCCAAAAATAGCTACTTTTCAAAAAACCATCTAGAATTTGTATAATCGATTGATCTACATCAAAATGGTCTACAAATGACTTAAAACAGACGTAATTATCTTTAATTTAAGATAAAGAATAATCCTCTAGGTTCAATAGATCGCGAGCTACGAACTTTCAAAGGTGACACCTTTTTACCTGTTTTTATGACCACAAATCATGGGTTTAGTTTTTGTGAACTAGAGCGTTCCTAATAAATCTAAGTTTATGCTGCCAGAGAATAACTAAAAGTACATAAAATTACACATAAATTGAAAAAAAACAATGTTCTATCTTTATAAGCTTCGGAGTTATGAATTTTTGAAACTTTGTGTTTTTTCACTGTTTTTCTCAAAAAATGGAAAACACGTTTTTCTGATTATTTCTACAATCCTGACTTCAAAATTACATAATGATAAATGAGAGAGGACTCAATTCTGAGAAATTATAAAAAAACGTGGTTCTAACTTAAATAGGTCAAAAGTTATGACCTCTCAATGCTGACCTTCTCTGTCTTTTGTGAGTCAAACGTACTGAAAAGTGTAATTCCAATCATGTTTTGACTAATACAATAAAATATAATGCACTGAATGATTATTAATGACCTATTATTACTAATGATCAATTAAACATTTATTATAAATAAACTAATGATTGTTTACATTAATTAATTTTTTTACAAATTAATTTTTCATTTTTTGCACATTTTTCATTCTCTTTTTCGTAGAAATTAATTCAAAATGGTTTATTCGGCACTTTTCATGAGTAATAAAGCATATTTATAAACAAATAAATATTATTAAAAATTAAGTTTTCACTTTTTCAGCACTTATAATATTAATTGATTAATAATAATCAATTAAACATTTCTTATACATAAAGTACCTAATAATTATTTTAATTAATTAATTTTTTTACGAAATAATTTTTCATTTTTTGCACATTTTTCATTCTTTTTTTTCGCAGAAATTAATTCAAAATGTTTTATTCGTCGCTTTTCATGAGTAATAAAACATATTTAT
Source organism: Euceroptres primus (assembly GCA_037177015.1). Classification (NCBI taxonomy): domain Eukaryota; kingdom Metazoa; phylum Arthropoda; class Insecta; order Hymenoptera; family Figitidae; genus Euceroptres; species Euceroptres primus. Next base: position 1,521 of record JBAGKK010495856.1, read on the forward strand.
ATGCAAATAAATGTTATCAAAATTTTTAGGTTTTCATTTTTTTAGCAGTTACGACTACTTTTATCTCCTAAATTAATTGAAAATTGGTAAGTATTCATTATTTATAAGTAAAAAAAAATATTATTTTTTTAGCAATAAATGTCAACACTGAGTCCCTTTTCTCATAATTATTCCATTGTTTTTAAAAGGATCGGAAGGTGCACAGTAAAAACGAATGCTTAAAATTATTATACCTTAAAATTAAATTAACTTAAATTCAGCAAAATTTTCTGATTTTAAGGGAATCGTTTTGAATTTATAAGACCTCAATGAATGAATTCAGAACGCTTTGAATTTATAAAACCTCAGTGAATGAATTCAAAACGATTTCCTTAAAATCAGACAAATTTTATGTGCCTGAAGTTCTGAACGTTCAAATGAACGAAATTTTTATTTGACTTCATTTTAAACGTAAATTTATTCTAAATTATTGGTTTATTAAAACAAAATGTAATGTAGTGGTAAAAAAGCTCATAACGCTTCTTTTTGTTTGCAATTCAAACAATATTCCAAGATAAATTTAAGTTAAGAAAAAAGTTTTCGTTCATTTGAACGTTCAAAACTTCAGGTACAGCAAATTTTGCTGAATTTAAGTTAGTTTAACTTTAAGGGGTAATAATTTTAAGCATCTGTTTTTACTGTGTACCTTCCATTTCTCCTAAAAACAATGGAATATTTATCTGAAAAGGGACTCAGTGTTAACATTTATTGCTTAAAAAATAATATTTTGTTTTACTTAGAAATAATTAATAAAAAACCTATATATAAACCTATATAACCTATTTTCAATTAATTTAGGAAACAAAATTAGTCGTAAGTGCTGAAAAAGTGAAAACTTAATTTTCAATCAAATTTATTTGTTTATAAATATGTTTTATTACTCATAAAAAGTGACGAATAAACCATTTTGAATTAATTTCTGCGAAAAAAGAATAAAAAATGTGCAAAAATGAATAATTATTATATAAAGAAATAATTTATTTGAATACTTATTAATTTATTCATGAGAAATATTTAATTGATCATTATTAATCATTCAGTTCATTATATTTTATTGCATTAGTCAAAACATGACTGAAATTACACTTTTCAGTACGTTTGACTCACAAGACAGAGAGGGTCAACTTTGAGAGGTCATAACTTTTGATCTATTTAAGTTAGAACCACGTTTTTTTTTCAAATTCCTCAGAATTTTGTTTACTTTCTTTTCTCTCTCTACCTTTTTTCGCTGAAATCCACAGGAGAGCAACAGTCCACGCATATGTGATTTTTGGCACCTTTCTCAAGAAATATGCCTGGGTTCCGGTCCAAAATTCTTGTCACAAAACCAAATGGTATATAAGTGACCCAAACTGAAGCGATTAAGCAAAAATAAATGCGCTCATGAGTTAATACGGAATTTTGCCTCTTTGTTCGACGATTTGACTGGACTAAATATAATGCTGAAATTTGAGGAAATAATAAGGAACATATCAAGAAATCGATGTCCTGTGGGTACCAATTTTTATTATGAAAAAAAATTATGTTTGAAAATTTTCTTTTCGAATTAAAAACAAACACACCAAACATCGATGCTTAAATATATTTTTTATTATTTCCCAAAATTTTAGCATTATATTTGCATTTCTCTCTTAATAAACCCGCTGAATGTAAATAAAAAATCGGTCGGTAATTCGTATCGTCATATGTATCATATACCCTTAAGATAAAATCATTCTTTGCACGTCGAACTTTAATTGAAATTATCCAAGTTGATAATACCTAAAGAACAAAAGTAAAATTGAACTTAAAGAAAGAAATACTAATTTTTTTAATCAAAAGGGTAGAAATTTCTTTGGATGACTGAAGCTCGTATCAGTTTGATGTGATATTGCTGTTTATTCGGAGAACCAGTTTGGTCATTGAACTTGCTTGAGGATGGTCACCTCATGCAAGGCACCTATTTATACTCGTATTTTAATTCACAAGTGAAAATCAGTTTCTAATTTTAAGTTCCTTCTTCGTCTTAAAAAATGAATTATTTTTATTAAACCTTACAAGAAATGCATCACTACTTGTAAGCGAGATCAAATACTTTCACCATATGTGCTATTCAAAAAACGTTAATTAAAATCCAAGTCTTATTTTTGCACATTGAAACTGATAAGCGTAGCATAACGATGTATCTATCCGAGTATGAGATATAAGCTGATACAAATTATCTTAGCGAAAGTGGATTCTATTACTTCATGGTCAGAAAAAATTTGAGTCGATTTTTCAGAGTTAGAAACCTATATACCCAGGTGAAAATAATCATGTAGTACGAGTAAATTTTATTCGAATTTACGTTAATTTTCGAATCTCTGAACCTTACAAGAGTTTTTAAGTCTATTAAATATCGATGCGTAAAGATTAATGATAGATGAGCGGTCAAGCAAACAGAAAATAAATAAGGAAGTATTCTTTTATGGGTGCAAAAAACTTTTCTTTTATTTATTTCGTTTAATGTATTCGTTTCTTCATTAGATAAAATAACATTAGAAATTATAGTGTAAATAGTTTATTAAGCGAGAATTATTCGAGTTTTATTAGAAATGCAAATATAGTTTTTTTGGAATAACAATTGTATAAAAATGTGTAAGTGCTCTAAAATACGTGCCTTGTCGAGGGAACAATGGCCTAATAATAATACAAAGGATTGTGCCAAGATGGTATTTTATTGGTCGGCGAATCGCCAAGGAACCGAGTTTGATGGCGATAACGGTACGTGTTTTCGCTTCTCAGCTTACGTGCAAATCGCCAGTTGTAATCGTTTCAATCATTTTCACGATGCTTCAAAGAAAGTTACGTTTACATTTGCATTGTTTATGCTTCTCTCACTTTCGATTTTCGTACAAAATAATAGAGTGAGAAAATATGACGAAACGTCTGAAAGGGTCAAGTCAAGTTATGAATATATTGTCTACTGAAATTTCATTTGATACTATTTCAGTGTTTCCAACAACATAATTATGACTAAAAAAAGTATATTTGCCCGATTTTCCATACTCTTGGAAATATAAATATTATAAGAAAGTTTGGAAATACAATAACTAAGCAGACAAGGTACAAGACAAATTTTTACTTCATTTATCTATCGAATTCGAATGCTTCTAAAATTTGGACAAGTGAATACAGTAAAAAAAACTTTCAACAAATTTTTGGTTTGAACAAATTTTTAGTTTAAACAAATTTTTGGTTTAAACAAATTTTTCGTTTAAACACATTTTTCGTTTAAACAAATTTTTGGTTTAAGCAAATTTTGGTTTAAACAAATTTTTGGTTTAAACAAATTTTCTCAAATAGATACAGTTTTCTCAAATAGATACAGATTTTCTCAAGTGGATACAATTTCCTATAATCCCGTGCAAAACCGATGCAATCTTCCCAATAGAATTCTGAAGAATATTTTCGGGATAAAAATGAACTGATAAAATTAAACTTGAATAACAATCACGACTTTTGTCTAAGAGGGAAGAAGAAACATCTATTTTTCTTTACTAAACATTTAGGACCCAAGGTTTGTTCCCTTCCTAAATTCTTTAGAATTAACAATATCAGCCTATCTTACTCGCATTTATAAATCATGATAAAAATTGATTTATTTTGAGGTTGAGTTGAGAATTTTTCATAACTGATAGAATAATGATTGAACGTAGAATAAGAATAGTTTGCAAGAAGAGGTCTTTATAAATTATGTTTCAATTTGCAAAAAATTCTTAAAACTCGTTTTGAAAAGTTAGAAAACCGCATCTTTGAGATGCGCATAGGGAACGGTATCCATCGCGATAGGATACCGCTTGTAAATTGTACTTATACTTCCGGATACACCGATGATCAATGACACGATTGTTCACTGAGAATCGATTACGCGATCAATAGAGCACGACCGAATCATCATTACGGTTCTACAAAATGGCTGTACAACGAACGCGTAAAGAAGACAGCCCGTAACGGATGCCTGATGGACGTATAGTGCGATTATATTTTTTTTATCTTCCACTTTGTAAACTTGTATCAGTTCGATGTACTCCGGAATTTTATCTTTTGTACGACTGATCCATTTTTAGTTGGTTTTAGCAGATCACAATTGTTATTCTCCGGGTTCGCACCACCTGATCACTCACGTTCACGGTTTATCTGTCGGCGATCAGTTTACAATTGATTTCATTTAAATTCGGGTACAATGTATTTCATTTTTAATAGTATTATTTTCGAAATTTATAACATTTCTTTTCTTCACTAGGAAAAATGTTTGAATCAAACATTTTTATATATGGTTCTTCAAACCATATCTCAAACATTTGTTTGATATATAATCAAACAAAGATTTTGATTGATTCAAACCAACATTTGTTTAATTTAGACACAATTTGTTGAATTCAATGATTAATTTGCTCGAATCAAAAAATTCTATGTTCTACAAAAAATTCTATCTATATAAATAATCTATCTATATAATTCTATTTATATATATATTCTATCTATCAAAAAAAATTTGTTTGTTTCAAACATTTTTCTCAGTGTTCATTTTTGTTTCTTGTTTATTTTATAAATTTCGTAAATAAATAATCAAATATTTATTACTAATAAATAATATAATTAAATGTTTATCATCTTGATTAATAATATTAATTTTTTAAACTACTTATAAGTATTTGTATCCCGTCAAAAACACTACATGTTGAAAAAACTTCGCTAAGTATATGAGTTTAAGCTACATTAATATTTTCTTAATTTAAATTAAAGGTAGTGAAATTAAATTAAATTAAATTTGTGAAATAACAAAATTAAACCAAGGACTACAATAATAGAAAATTATGTTCATATCAGTATTTTAAAGTACATATGAACATGTTACAACATTAAAAATTAATTATTTTGGTAATTATTAAAGTAATTTAATGTATGATATTTTCATTTTGTACAAGGGTCGTTGCCAAAAAGTTGTGAAATTCAAGTCCCGATAGTTTTACACATTTTCGTTCTTTAATATATTTATTGAATACCACTGGAATAAAGTACTTAGATCCCAGTAGTTTTTGATAAAGTTTCAAAATTTTAGGTGCCTTTGTTTATAAATAGGCAATTAAAATATACCCAAAATGTCCAGTCGGTTACCTGTCCCCAAATACAGATTCACAAACTAAAATCGCGAAATAATGACAGAAAAATTTTATAAATGATTGATACTCATATTTCAGGGTGAATTTGGAAAAAATTACTTTAAAAAACATTAAAGAATCAAAAACTCATTAATTTTAGACCTTCGCAAGTGTTCGTATAAGCAGAAACATGTTTATTGTTCGCAACTTGAAAAAATTTCTGAAAATTATGTACGTACGATTTATAATAATGTACACTTGTTAACCCATTTTTAAAAAGTGTTAATTAAATAAAAATATAATCGAAAATTTGGAGGCACAATCAAATAGAATGCGAAAGAATAAATTTTTACAATATTTTTAAAATTTTTTGCATCCACTATACATATTTTAAAAACCATTTTGAAATTTATTTTTCTGCTATTATTGAATGTCCACTCGGTAACCTTCCTAACATGTAAATCTCTACTACAAAAATAATTCTTGATCTCTTAAGTTGGTATTTTCGTTTTATTTTGGATCACTATTAATGGAAAAAAGATACTTTTTGCTAGTTTTGAGAAGATATTTTATTTAGAATCTATAGACCAAATTTCACAAATTTTTGACAACGACTCATAAAATTAAATTCGTATATTAGAGAAAGAAAAAAGTTTTAAACACATTTGGCGGGTTTATCGTTGTAATATTTTAAAAATTTTTTATCTCCACTCTACATATTTTAAAAATAATTTTGAAATTCATTTTTCTGCGTTTTTTTCTCCACTATAAAAATGATTCTTGATCTCTTAAATTGGTATTTTCGTTTTATTTTGGATAAAAAATAATGGAAAAAATACTTTAGATAGTTCTGAGAAGATTTTTTTATTTGGCGAGTTCATTTTTCATGAAATTTCATTGAAAATGAATTGAAAAATTTCATTTTTCAATTCATTTTGCTGCGTTTTTATCCCCAATATAAAAATGATTCTTGATCTCTTAAATTGGTATTTTCGTTTTATTTTGGATCACAAATAATGGAAAAAATACTTTAGATAGTTCTGAGAAGATTTTTTTATTTGGCGAGTTCATTTTTCATGAAATTTCATTGAAAATGAATTGAAAAATTTCATTTTTCAATTCATTTTGCTGCGTTTTTATCCCCAATATAAAAATGATTCTTGATCTCTTAAATTGGTATTTTCGTTTTATTTTGGATCACAAATAATGGAAAAAATACTTTAGATAGTTCTGAGAAGATTTTTTTATTTAGCGAGTTTATCGTTTTAACATTACATGCTTGCCAAATGTGTTAAATTTTTTTTTCTTTCTCTAATATACGAATTTAATTTTATATAAAATGAAAATTTCATATATAAAATTACTTTAATAATTAATACAAATTATACAATTAATTATACAATTAATTTATACAAATAATACAATTAATTAACTTTTTTATGTTGTAAAATGTTTATATGTATTATAAAATACTGACATAAAAATAATTTTCTACTATTGCAGTACTTGGCTTTATTTTGTTATTTCACAAATTTAACTACTTTTAACTTAAATTAAAAAATTAAATTAAAAAAGAAAATATAAATGCAGCTTAAACTCATGTACTTGGCGGAGTTTTTTTTCACACGTAGTGTCTTTGGTGAGATTTCATTTTTTTAAATAATATCATATACAATATATATTTTCTATGATTAGTCATATTTTAAAATTAAATTTAAACCAATAGTTTTAAAATTAAATTACTTGAATTGAATTTCAAATATGTAAATTATATGTACATTTTTATACATATTGTTTATACAATTACCATTTCAGTCATTAAAATATGTAAATTGTAAATATAACATGTAATTACATATTTACATATTTACATATTATGGATATTATAGTTTATATAAGTTTATATTAAAGTTTATGTATTTTTAAAATATAGTTATGATTTTTTCTTTCATTTGTTTTTGATAACAATTTACTGAAAAACATTAGTATAGAATTAGTATATAATTTATAAGCTCTGTTAATGTGAAAAATTAAATTAAAATTGTTAATTTTTTATTAAATTTAAACCTAACTCTGTAGTATGTTTATAAACCACTTTCTCCTAAAAAAGCGGCATATGGGCACTTTATTTTCAATATTTCTGTAAAGTTTCATGAAAATCGATCGATTTGTTTTGGCTGTAAGTACGTCTGCATGCCAAACATCACTAAAAAACGAATAAAAAAATTTATTTTCGGTTGAAATCAATATAACTCAATTGTCAAAAGCATGTAAGAACAGGCTTGTTCTGCATTTCAGAAATCACGTTTCTAATTTATTATTTCTTAACGGATAAAAATTCTAAACTTATTTCTTCCGAAATAACATGTAAAATCGCAAAGTAAGGTGATATTGTAAAAGTTTTATGAACATTGGAATACAATTGTAGTTTACAGACGACTTTTTGTTAAGCGTTTTTTTTTTTGCAACTTCAATCATAGAGTATTTCTTCAATTTTTAATTAATATCGTCCAAACTTACAGAAATGGTGTATTTTTGTGGGTTTTACGTGTCCACTAATTTTGGTTGAGATATCTCATAAATTGACTGAGATATTCCATTTTTAATGTTTTAAATCATTTTTATTACAAATTCTCGGTAGCGCGTTTTCTTATAATTCGCATTTCACCGATTTCTGGTTGAATTTTTTTGGCAAAATATACATACATATTTGAATTTTTTAGTATTTTGAGTATTTTGCGGCGATTCACTACCGTGAGTCTTGATTTATATTTATATAGATTAAGTGCATTGATATAAGATTGATATATTGATTTTATATATCAATTCATCAACATGAATTCATATAAGAAATGCAATTTTTATCTGTCGTTTACGTCTTATGCTTAGGTACAATTATTAATGTCCATGTGCCTGTATTTTTTTAAATGAAGGTTGAGAACCTTTTACCTTGAAGATGCAGCTTATTACGGCGAGGTAAGCAGGTTGAAGCCCGTGAACCTCTCTCCCGCGACTATCCATTAGCGAAAAAAAGCTTAATTCGCTCGGGTGTGTAACGTTAATTAGGAGTGTAATACATGGTATACCGTAGAGTGAACAGTGTTGTATTTAGAAAATGGCCCACTTTTTTTAATGAGTTCATTCATACGTAATAAAAATATCCCGGATACCGTTAAATGAAATATTTGCTCTCTCCTTTGAATAATTAGATACCCTTATCTATCATGGTAAATACTAGGTGTGCAAATTTGTCGCTTTGTATTATGTATGTTGAAGTATAATGATGTTGAAGCGACCTGATCAAAAAATAATCTGAAGAGGTGATATCTTATGATTTCATTATACAAAGGAGATCCTCATTAGCCCATGTTTATTATAGTTTTTTAAGTCGCAAAGGCAACATCAAGACTTTTTAAAAATATTTTATGTGAGAACCATTTCTTGTCTATTAATAAATTTTCTTCATTTGAACACTTCAAAACCGAAAAGCGGGGAAAGAGATAATTAAATATAAAATGGTTCTCAGGGTCGAAGAAAAACAAGGTACCGAATCAATTTGCATACCTAAATAGCCATAAAGTAGGCATACTTACAGTGAAACTGTCTTATAATTATAAAGTGATTTTTTAATTAATAGCTTGACAGTAGTCTTGTTTATAATGCACATTATCTAATGATTTTTTTGCGGTAATGAACTATATTTTCATATAAAATAATAATCTTTCCGCATTTACGTTACGGATTATAAAATTCTTTCGACAGGTAAAATCGCCAAGTAGGAGGAATCATCGTATATAATAAGTAGCTATAAGGAAAGTGTAAATTCCGTAATCTTACTAAATCAGATGTCAGTTTCGAAGAAAATAATTTTCAGATATTAGACTCCCGTTAAAAGCGGAGTAAAATATGCATATGATAATGCTTCTTATAATTAAGCGTAACACAGTAAGTGTTATTCAAAAACATTGCATAAAATTAGTTACCATCTAAAGGTGAAGAAGAGCAAGGAGATAAAATTTTATGTATTCCTCTAATATTCTTAACTTTATTATGCATCTTTTATTTTCAATTCTCTCATGTTATATTGTGCAGTTTTTTCTGATTAAATCATAAAATATAAATTGAATTATACAGTGTAACAGTTTCAGTTGACTTTCTAACAACATCGGTTAACCACGAATATCCATTTATTTCGCATAATGTCTTATGAATTTAGATTGATCCAAAAAAGACTTTATTTCTTCATTTAAAATGATATCTTTAAAAATTATTCTTTTTTATTTATTTAGAAATTGCTTCCATTTTAGTTCAGATGCTGCTGATTTCATTTCATCTTAGTTCTGATTCTGCTGCTGATAGCAGATTTCTTCTGCTATCAAAAATCAGTTTTCTAATCAATGAAAAGCTATCTTGCGTATCGTACGAACAACCTCATAAAATCATGACTGAACATGTTTTAATAAGCAAGATGTTAAGTTTACGTCATTAACCACCGGACGAATGAGAATAATTAACTGTGCATAGGATAATTTTCTGTTACCTTGATGAAGCAACATATTTTCCATTTTGAAGTTCAAGGAACAGGGAAACCTGTTTCGTAGTGCTTCTCGTTCAAATATAACGGGGAAAAAATATTATTATTTCCAGGTGATAATTTTTTTGGGATGAGTCTGATGAGCTAATGACTTGGCGGAGTGCAGCCATTAAAAATTAATTAGATTTCTAGATAAGGTAAAAAAATCCAGAATCTCGAATTAAAAACTTTAAGTATTTCTGGATGGAAACTCTATATAAAACTAGAGTTTTAATTTTATCTGAATGGGGACTTCTTGCTCTTATTTGAAGCTGAATTTTGTTTCCTTTCTCCTCATTAGGATGAAAATATTTTTGTTTCACTTATTTTTTAAAAAATATTATTCAAAAATAATTATTCAAAAAGTGTCATGATATTTATGATAGGTACTGTACCGAAGAAAGGAATTGCAGTTCTAAAACTATTAATCAATTAATTTAAAACTCGTTAATTACAATAAATGATTCACTAATGATTTAAGCATGTTCCCGTCTCTGTACAGTCAAGCTTAAATTTAAGCAAGTATTTATATTGATTTATATTTATATTCAAGAAGAAGATACCAACAAATTTTGAAAGAAAATCAAAAGCGTACTTTAAAAAAATAGTTTAGTCATAAGAATTGTTTATTTAAAAATAGTTTTTTCAATTTTTGTGTTTTTTCATCAGTTTTTAAAAAAACATCGTAATTTTATTCAATTTTAAAGATTAATAGCTTATTTAATTTTTTATCGTTTTTATCATTCTATATCAAACGTTTTTGCTAAAACTATATTTTTGGCCGAGGATATTGTTACGGGATTTTCCGTACAACTGGCATACAACACAAAGGGGTGATATGCTATTCTTAGAGAAATTCCGTAACAATAGCCTCGGTCCATGTTATGTTGTGTGCTATTTTTACGGAAATTTCCGTAATATTTTTACTTGAGGGGTTACCTTTACTTGTAAGGCCAGAAAAAAGCGATTTCTTTTGAATTTTTAAAAAAATTTATTCATATTTTTTAAAATGTTACTTTGTTCAATAAAGTAATATTCAAAGACTGTTTTGAACAATTTTCATTTAAAAATAATTAATTATTAAAAAGTTATAGTCGATGCCGAGGAATGTTTTTTTAAAAAACATGTTTTACGTAAGCACTCCTGCTTGAAACTGGATCATCTAAAATCAAAAATCGAAAATAATTTAGTTAATATATTATTTTATGAAGTCTTTAATCCAAGCATTTAAAAAAAAATTAATTTGGCACAAAATGGGGGACATTGGAACTGAAGTGACCGATTTTCAAAATAACTAATTTTTACTTTCAACGTCCGCCATTTTGTCCCAAATTAATGTTTTCTGAAATGCTTCGATTAAAGACTAGATAAACTAATATATTAACTAAATTATTTTCTATTTTTGACTTTAGACGATCCAGTTCCAAGTAGGAGTGCTCACCACAAAACATGTTTTTTAAAAAGGCATTCCTTGGCATTGACTATATCTTTTTAGTAATTAATTTTTTTTACGTGAAAATTGTTCGAAATATTCTTTAAATATAACTCTATTGAAGAACGGAACTTATATAAAAAATATTCACACATTTAAATAAAAAAATCAAAAAGTAATCGCTTTTTTCTGTCCTTACTTTTACTGCCTTAAGGGTAACCCCTTAAGGCAAAGGAATCAAATCCAGAGGTCCAAATGCGAATCATTATTGCTTTTGCAGTAAATAAATACAATAATTATAAACTAAATTTTCGTGAAATGTTTAGTTTATCTGTTAACCTAATCGTTTCACAAAAATTTAGTTTACAATTGTAGTTATTTGTAGCAAAAATAATAGTGATTCGTAGCATTTGGGTCTTTGATCCGGATTTGGTTCTTTTGGCTTGCAGAGATTCATCTTGCGGGTTAAACACATTCCTTAATTACTAAATTTAATAGAACCTTACCTGATCGATTTTATTAAATATATTAAAATTATTATTAATAAATTATAATTATAAATTATTTATAATAAATTAATTTTGAGATTGAATGTGCAGTAGGGTGGTCCAAAATATTTTTTTCGAATTTTCATGCTCTCACTTCCCAAATTTATTCGAATCCACAGAAAAATAAATGCGTTTTCTTTTTTGAAAAAAAATTATATTTAGAGGTTCCGTAAGCCCTATGAAGTTTAATACGTATTTCCCATAAGAAAAAAATACGTTTTTGTAAGTTTTATTCAGAATCGTCAATATCAGGTGAATCGAGTTGAAACTCAACACTTTTCTTGACAATTAGCCATAGAATGCGAATCAAAAATTACTTTTTAAATATCATCTCCATAAGTCTGTTTTATGTGATTCCAAAAAACCCTATAAGTGAAAAATTGGGTTTCGCGAGTTTGTGGCTCTAATTTTGATTTTTTGCGGTTTTCTAATACAAATTGTTTCTAATACATAAAATACTACTTTCTACTGATAACTAGATGTTCACATAAATTTTTAAACAATTTATTATTGTTTTTAGCAATTTTCTCTTAGAATAGAGTTAGAAAGTTGCTGTTTTTTCCGAATTTTTCAACATTTTTTTAACTTTTCAGTTAGAGCGAGGCAATAATCAAATAAAGTGAACAGAAATAATTGTTTAAACAATTTATTATTATTTATAACAATATTCTCTTAGAATAATGCTAGAAAGTTGCGGTTTTTTTCGAATTTTTCAACATTTTTTCAACTTTTCAGTTAGAGCGAGGCAATAATCAAATAAATTGAACAGAAATAATTGTTTAAACAATTTATTATTATTTTTAATAATATTCTCTTTGAATAATGCTAGAAAGTTGCGGATTTTTTCTGAAATATTCAACTTTTCGTCCTCTTTTTGTCCACTTTTTGCTTAGGGTGAGATAATAATTAATGCAATTTAACAATCACAATTGTTTTAACAAATTATTATTATTTAAAATTATCTTCTCCTGTAGTAACGCTAGAAAGTTGCGGTGTTTTCTGAAACATTCAACTTTTTGTCCAAATTTTACTTGTGAGGTAATAATTAATTCAAGTTAACAAAAATAATTATTTAAACAATTGATTACTGTTTATAACTATCTTCTCTTAAAATAATGCTAGAAAGTTGCGCTTTTTACTGAAATCTTCAGTTTTGCTTTAACTTTTTAGTTATCAACCAATAATAAATGAACATCAACAAGAATCATTTTTTTAATATTATTCTATTTTTTTCAAATGAAGTATTTTTACTCTTTTTCTAATGATTAAAAATATTAATTTAAATAAAAAGGCTATCTTACAGTAGAGATAAAAACAAAGGATGGAATAATTAGAAGTAGGTGGGAGGAGTAGGTTTTTAAATGACTTATAAAAATTTTGTTTTGAATATAACACGAAGTTTATTGCAAAGTATAAAAGAAAAATGTGGAATAGCACACATTTTACTATCAGCGCAACTTTCTAGCATTACTCTAAGAGAAGATGGTTATAAACAGTAATCAATTGTTTAAATAATTATGTTTGTTAACTTGCATTAATTATTACCTTACTAAGTGAAAAGCAGAATAAAGAAAGAAAGAAGTTGAATATTAGGAAGTAAAAGAAAAAAGTTGAATATTTCAGAAAAAACTGCAACTTTCTAGCATTATTCAAAGGGAATATTATTAAAATACTCAGTGGGGGGATTATATTGACCTTCCAATATTATAAACGATTATTATTAAAATAATAAATTATTTAAACAATTATTTTTGCTAACTTGAAATAACTATTACCTCACTCTAATTGAAAAGTGCACAAAAGGTGGAAAATTTTATAAAAAACCGCAACTTTCAAGCATTACCGTAGGGTGAGGCTGTTATGTACAATTTTTCGTATTTTTCAGGGTTTTTTAACTTTACGCCCAAGAAAATTTTTTTAGCTTTTTCATTTTACAGACAAAGGACTCAATTCAGAAGAGAAAGCAATAATTTTTAGATTTTTAAATCATTTTCTACTTATTAATAATAATTGTTGAAAAGTTGTACCTTTTTGTACCGCC
>JBAGKK010495867.1:17343-28088 GCA_037177015.1 Euceroptres primus
GAATTCTTTGAAATTATTTAAAATTCCCTTGAATTCCTTTAAATTTTTTAAAATTCTTCTGATTTTACCTACAATTGTTTAAAATTCTCTTGAATTACTTTGAACCCTCTTGAATTCTTTAAAATTATTTTAAATTCCCTTGAATTTCTTTAATTTTTTTAAAATTCTTCTAATTTTAACTTTAATTGTTTAGAATTCTCTTAAATTATTTTTAATTCTCTTGAATTCTTTTGATTCTACTTCGAATTCTTTTAAATTATTTTGAATTGACATGATTTCTTTTCAGTTTCTCTACATTCTTTTGAATTTTTTTAACTTCCCTTGAATTACTTTCAGCTTGTTTGAAATCTTTGAAGCTTTTTTGAATTCTTTTACATTATTTTAAATTGCCTTGAATTATTTTGAATTTCTCTGAATTATTTTTAAATCGTTTGGCTTCTTTTAAATTATTTTAAATTGCTTTGAATAATTTTAAATTTCTCTCAATTTTTTTTAAATCCCTTAATTTCTTTTAAAACATTTTGAATTTTCTTGAATTCTTTAAAATTATTTAAAATTTCCTTGAATGCCTTAAATTATTTTAAATTCTTCTGACTTTACCTTCAATTGTTTAGAATTCTCTTGAATTATTTTAAATTTTCCTGAATTCTTTTGATTTTACTTTGAATTCTTAAGAATTCTTTTAAATTATTTTTAATTGTCTTGATTTCTTTTGAGTTTCCCTGAATTATTTTGAATTCTGTTAAATTCCCTTGAATTACCTTCAGCTTGTTTGAAATCTTTTGAGCTTTTTTGAATTCTTCTAAATTATTTTAAATTGCCTTGAATTATTTTGAATTTCTCTGAATTCTTTTAAAATACTTTGGCTTCTTTTAAATTATTTTAAATTGCTTTGAATTATTTTGAATTTCTCTGAATTCTTTTAAAATCTCTTGATTTCTTTTAAAACATTTTGAATTTTCTTGAATTCTTTAAAATTATTTCGAATTCTCTTGAATTCTTTAAAATTATTTTAAATTCCCTCGAATTCCCTTAAATTATTTTAAATTCTTCTGACTTTATCTTTAATCGGTTAGCATTCTCTTGAATTATTTTGACTGTTCTTGAATTGTTTTGATTTTACTTTGAATCCTCCAGAATTCTTTTAAATTATTTTGAATTGTCTTGATTTCTTTTGAGTTTCCCTGAATTCTTTTGAATTCTTTTAAATTATTTTAAATTGCCTTGAATTATTTTCAATTTCTTTGAATTCTTTTAAAATCCTTTGGTTTCTCTTAAATTATTTTAAACTGCTTTGAATTATTTTGAATTTCTCTGAATTTTTTAAAAATCTCTTGATTTCTTTTAAACTATTTTGAATTGTCTTGAATTCTTTAAGATTATTTCAAATTTCCTTGAATCCCTTAAATTATTTTAAATTCTTCTGATTTTACCTTCAATTGTTTAGAATTATTTTGAATTATTTTGAATTCTCTTGATTTCTTTAAAATTATTTTAAATTTTCTTGGATTTCTTTAAATTATTTTAAATTATTCTGATCTTACCTTCAATTGTTTAGAATTCTGTTAAATTATTTTAAATTTTCTTGAATTTTTTTGATTTTACTTTGTACTCTTAAGAATTATTATAAATTATTTTAAATTGTCTTAATTTCTTTTTAATTTCCCTGAATTCTTTTGAATTCTTTAAAATTCCCTTGAATTACTTTCAGCTTGCTTGAAATCTTTTGAGCTTTTTTAAATTCTTTTAAATTATTTTAAATTGCCTTGAATTATTTTGAATTTCTCTGAATTCTTTTAAATTCCTTTGGTTTCTTTTAAATTTTTTAAATTCCTTTGAATTATTTTAAATTTCTTTAAATTTTTTTAAAATCCCTTGATTTCTTTTAAAATATTTTTAATTTTCTTGAATTCTTTAAAATTATTTTAAATTCTCTTGAAGCCCTTAAATTATTTTAAATTCTTCTGATTTTACCTTAAATTGTTTAGAATTCTCTTTAATTATTTTGTATTCTCTTGAATTATTTAAAACTATTTTAAATTCCTTAATCCCTTAAATTACTTTAAATTTTTCTGATTTTACCTTCAATTGTTTAGAATTCTCTTGAATTATTTTGAATTCTCTTGAATTCTTTTAAATTCTTTTAAATTCCCTTGAATTACTGTTTGCTTTGATACCTTCTAAATTATTTTGAATTCCCTTGAATTACTTTGAATTTCCTGGAATTATTTTAAGTTACTTTAAATTCTTTTGATTCTATATTGAATTATTTTGAATTTTCTTGAAATCTTTTCAGCTTTCTTGAATTCTGTTAAATTATTTTAAATTGCCTTGAATTATTTTAAATTTCTCTGAATTCTTTTCAAATCTCTTGAGTTCTTTTAAACTATTTTGAATTTTCTTGAATTTTCACCTTCAATTGTTTAGAATTCTCTTGAATTATTTTGAATATTCTTGAATACTTTTGACTTTACTTGAAATTCTTCAGAATTCTCTTGAAATGATTTGAATTTTCTTGAATTCTTTTTAGTTTCACTGAATTCTTTTTAATTCTTTTAAATTTCCTTGAATTACTTTCAGCTCGCTGGAAATCTTTTGAGCTTTTTTGATTTCTTTTAAATGATTTTAAATTGCCTTGAATTATTTTGAATATCTCTGAATTATTTTAAATTTCCTTGAATTACTTTCAGCTTGCTTGAAATCTTTTGAGCTTTTTGAATTGTTTTAAATTATTTTAAATTGCCCTGAATTATTTTGAATTTTTCTGAACTCTTTCAAATCCTTTGATGTCTTTTAAATTATTTTGAATTCCCTTGAATTATTTTGAATTTCTTTGATTTACTATAAATTACTTTGAATTCTTTTGATTCTACATTTAATTATTTTGAATTTTCTTGAATTCTTTTGAGTTTTCATGAATTCTTTTAAATTGCCTTGTATTATTTTGAATTTATTTGAATTCTTTTCAATTTTTTTAATTCTTTGAAATTCCTTGGATTTATTTTGATTATACATTGAATTATTTTTAAATCCCTTGAATTCTCTTGAGTTTCCCTTTATTATTTATAATTTTATAAACTCCTTCAATTTATTTTGAGATATTTTGAATTATCTTGAATTATTCGAATTTTTAGAATTCTTGTGCATTTCCATGAATTATTTTAAATTATATTAAATTATTTTGTGTTTGCTTACGTTATTTTGAATTTTCTTGAATTCTATTGAGTTTCTCTGAATTCTTTTAAATTCCCTTGAATTCTTCTGAAATTATTTGAATTTTTATAAATGGTTTTAAATTCCCTTCAATTATTTTGAATTTCTTTGAATTATTTTAAATTATTTTGAAATTTTTATTATAAATTGAATTATTTTGAATTCGTTTTGAATTATCTTGATTTTTCTTGAATTCTTTTGAGTATATCTGAAAAATTTTTAATTCCACAGCATTTTTTGTGTTTCCCCGAATTATTTTAAATTCTATCGAATTATTTTGAATTTCTTTAAATTCTTTTAAATTCTTTTGAATTATTTTGAATCTGCATTGAATTATTCAGAGTTTCTTTGAATTCTTTGAAATTCCTATGATTCATTTCGATTTTGCATTGAATTATTTTGAAATCCCTCGAATTCTATTGAGTTTTCCTTAATTATTTAGAATTTTTTAAATTCCTTTGAATTATTTTGAAATATTTTGAATCTCTTGAATTATTTTGAATTTTTAGATTTCTCATGAGTTGTCATGTTGAATTATTTTAAATTCTATTGAATTATTTTCAGTTTCCTTAAATTATTTTGAATTTTCTTGAATTCTATTGAGTTGCCCTGAATTCTTTTGAATTCTTTAAACTTCCCTTGAATTCTTCTGAACTTTTTTGATTTTTTATAAATTATTTCGAATTCCCTTCAATTATTTTAAATTTCTTTAAATTATTTTAAATTATTTTGTATGAATTTTATTCTACATTGATTCTGAACTAAAAATTAAATTCTGAGATTGAGGTAACGTGGTATTAAATTTAGAACAATATTGCTTGAATTAAGAAAAAAGTTTACTGAAATTAAGCAAAAACATTTTAAGGTGTAACAATTTGAAGTATTTTTTTTTACTGTGTAATTTTAACACATTAAAAAGGATTTAAGTGTTTTTAAACAATTTAAACATTTTTAAGCATTTTTTCAGTGTGTAATTTTAACGCTGTAAAAAAAATACTAAAAATTGCTACATTTTGAAATGGTTTGGATTAAATTTAGTAAAATTTTGTCTAAATTTAAGGAGTATTGGTTTAAATTTAACACCACGTTACCTGAATTTCAGAATTGAATCTTAAATTCAGAATCAATTTTGATTAATTAAATCCAGACAAATTTTACTCAATTTTATCCAAAGGACTTTTAGGTGTAACAATTTTAAGTAATGTTTTTTACTGTAAAATTCAGTATAGATTTTATAAACTTTTTCAAGTTGAAAATGTTTCCGAAAGGAAATTTTGAAACGCTTTTATTTAATGAAATTTTTGAAATAATGTGTTTGGTAATGTTTCAGGCAACTTTTAGCACCGAATTTGATTCAAAAAGACTTTTTAGCTAACGACGCGGAACAACTTTCCAAACAGGTAATTATGCTTCAGTTATTAATACAAGTATTTACAAGTCTGCCAGCGAGTCACTTTTTTTTTTTAGAAAAGGTCACTTTTACATCACTCTTTCCCTCTTTTTAAAAAATTTTAGTCACTTTTTACGCTAAAAATCTTTTCTATCCGATAGTCTTTCAAAATCTTCCAGACTCTTTCAAAATCCTGCAAATTTTTCGAAAATTTTTTGCAATCTTAAAAAGAATTTCCAAAATCTATGTCAATTTTCCAAAATATTCTAGAGTACTCCAGAATATTCTGAAATCCTCAATTTTTCAAAATATTCTAGAGTACTCCAGAATCTGCTAGATTCTAGATTCTTCCATAATCTTTGACAGTTTTTTGAGTTCTTCTATAATAAATAATCTTATAAAATCTTCACGAATATCCTGAAATTCTTTAATATTCTACAAAATACGCTAGAGTGTTCCAGAATCTTTTAGAATCCTGTTAAAGCTTCTGCAAATTTTAAATTCCAGGACTTTCGAAAAATAGAGCCTTCAAATTCGACGATTTCCACAAATTAAATCGTTAACTTTTGTTACTTCTAAAATCCAAAACCTTCCAGTTTTTGAAATATCAAATTCCATAGCTACTAAAAATTAAAATCTTCTAATTCAATGCTTTCCACAAATTAAATCGTTAAACTTTGATTACTTGTAAAATCTAAACCCTTCCAATTTTGTAAATTGCAAATTTCAAATTCCAAGGATTTAAAAATTAGATCTTTTAAATTTGAAGATTTCCAAGATTAAGATTGTTCAAAATTGATGAAACACTGAATTAAGAACCTGAAAACTTTAAATTCCAGAGAAAAAGCAATCAAAATCGTTTTTTCCCAAAAAATCGTTAAAATGTTATGCTTTCCAAAATATAAGACAATTTTATGTTTTCTAAGATCTAAAGCCTTCGATTTTTAAAAACAATAAATCCCACAGCTTTTAAAAATTAAAACTAAAAAATTCAATGATTTCCACAAACAAAATCGTTAAACTTTGATTTCTTATAAAATCTTAAGCCTTTTAATTTTTAAAATAGCAAATTCCATGGATTTCAAAAATTAAAACCTTCAACAATGATTTCCACAAATTAAATCGTTAAACTTTGATTTTTTATAAAATCTAAAGCCTTTCAATTTTGTTAATTATAAATTTCCAATTCCAGCGCTTTTAAAAATTAAATCATTTAAATTTGATGATTTCCAACATTCAAATCGTACAAAATTAATAAAATAATGAATTAAAAACATGAAAATTGAATAGATTTTAAATTATGCTGACCTTAAAAATTTAAAAGTGTTTAAAATCGTTTTTTTCCACAAAAAATCGTTATATTTTGATGCCTTCCAAAATATAAGAAAATTTCGATGGTTTCTGAAATATAAAGCCTTCCGATTTTTAAAATATCAAGTCCCATACCTTTAAAAAAAACAACCTTTAAATTACATTAAATTTAGTGAATTCAATAGAATTCTAGTGAAATCGATGGAATTCTAGTAAATTCGACAGAATTTTAATAAATTCAATATAATTCCAGTGAATTCAATATAATTCTAGTGAATTCAAAGGAATTCTAGTGAATTTAAAAGAATACTAGTGAATTCAACAAAATTCTAGTTAATTCATAAAAATTCTAGTACATTCTAAAGAATTCTAGTGTATTCAACTGAATTCAGTTGAATTATAGTGAATGCTAATGAGTTATAGTGAATTCAATAGAATTATAGTAGATTCAACAGATTTCGGATAACTTCAACAGAATTCAAGTTAATTCAATAGAATTCTAATGAATTAAGGAGAATCCCTTTGAATGCACTAGAATTCTAGTGAATTCTACAGAAATCTTGCGAATTTTATAGAAATCTTGTGAATTTTAGAGAATTCTAGTCAATTCAACAGAATTCTAGAGAATCGCACAAAATTCTAGTGAATAAACGGAATTCCAGAGAATTTAACGAAATTCTAGTGAATTTAACGGAGTTCTAGTGAGTCTTAGTGAATTCACATAATTGAATATAATTCGAGTAATTTAAGTGGAATTTAACAGAGTTTTAATCAATTAAACAGGCTTCTAGTGAGTCAACAGAGTTATAGTGAATTCAAAAGAATCCTAGTGAATTCAAGAGAATTCTAGTGAATCTAAAGGAATTTTCGTGAATTCGAACAAATTCTAGTGAATCCAACTGAATTCAGTGGAATTTTCGTGAATTATACATAGTTACAGTGAATTAACAAGAATTCTGGTAAATCCAAAGGAATTCTAGTGAATTAAAAATAACTCTAGCCCATTTAAAAGATTTATAGTGTATTCAAAAAAATTCTAGTGAAAAAAATTGAATTCAGTGGAATTATAATGAATTTACAGAGTTATAGTAAATTCAATAGAATTCTAGGGAATTTAACAAAATTCTAGTGGATCTAATAGAATTTTATTGATTTAATAGAATTTTAATGAGTTCAATAAAATTTTAATAAACTCAATAGAATTCTAATGAATTCAATAGAATTTTAACGAATTCAATATAATTCTAGAGAAACCAATAGAATTCTAACGAATCCAATAGAATTCTAACGAATCAAATAGAATTCTAACAAATCCAAGAGAATTCTAATGAATTCAGCAGAATTCCTTTGAATACTCTAGAATTCTAGTGAATTCTAGTGAAAGAAACTGAATTAAGTGGAATTATAATGAATTTTACAGAGTTATAGTAAATTAAATAGAATTCTAGGGAATTTAACAAAATTCTAGTGGATCTAATAGAATTTTATTGGATTCAATAGAATTTTAATGAGTTCAATAAAATTTTAATAAACTCAATAGAATTCTAATGAATTCAATAGAATTTTAACGAATTCAATATAATTCTAAAGAATCCAATAGAATTCTAACGAATCCAATAGAATTCTAACGAATCAAATAGAATTCTAACAAATCCAATAGAATTCTAATGAATTCAGCAGAATTCCTTTAAATACTCTAGAATTCTAGTAAAATCTACAGAAATCTTGTAAATCCTACATAAATTTCGAGAATTCTAGAGCAATCTACAGAAATTTTGAAAATCCTACATAAATTTCGATAATTCTAGAGCAATCTTGCGAATTCAACAGAATTCTAGTCAATTCAACATAATTTAACAGAATTCTAGTAAATTAAATGAAATTCAACAGAGTTCTAGTGAGTTCAACAGAATTCTAGTAAATATAACAGAACTCTAGTAAATATAACAAAGTTCTAGTGAATTCAACAGAATTCTAATGAATATAATAGAACTCTAGTAAATATAACAGAGTTATAGTGAATTCAACAGCATTCTAGTAAATCAAACAGAGTTTTAGTAAATTCAAAAGAATTCTAGTAAATTGAAAGGAATTTAGCGAATTCAACAGAATTCTTGTAAATCCTCCTGAATTCAGTGGAATTGTAGTTGATTCTACAGAGTTATAGTAAACTCAATAGAATTCTAGTGAATTCAACAGAATTCTAGTTGATTCAATATAATTCTAATAAATTCAATAGAATTCTGATGAATTCAATAGAATTCAAATGAATTTAATAGAATTCTAATAAATTTAATAGAATTTTAATAAATTTAATAGAATTCTAATAAATTTAATAGAATTCTAATAAATTTAATAGAATTCTAATGAATTCAATAGAAATTATAAGAATTGAATAGAATTCTAACGAATCTGATAGAATTCTAACGAATCTAAAGAATTCTAACAAATCCGATTGAATTCTAATGAATTCAGCAGAATTCCTTTGAATATTCTAGAATTCTAGTTAATTCTACAGATATCTTGTAAATTCTACAGAAATTTTGATAATTTTAGAGAAATCTTGCGAATTCTACAGAATTATAGTCAATTCAACATATTTCAACAGAATTCTAGTAAATTAAATGGAATTCAACAGAGTTCTACTGAATTGAACAGAGTTCTAGTGAATTCAACCGGCTCCTAGTGAATAAACAGAGTTCTAGTGAATTCAACAGAATTCTAGTAAATATAACAGAATTCTAGTAAACAAATGAGTTCCAGTGAATTCAACAGAATTCTGGTAAATTAAACAGAGTTCTAGTAAATTAAAAATAATTCTAGTAAATTGAAAAGAATTCAGCGAATTCAACAGAATTCTAGTAAATTCAACAGAGTTCTAGTGAATGCAAAAGAATTTTAGTAAATTAAAAAGAATTGTGCGAATTCAACAGAATTCTAGTGAATCTAACTAAATTCAGTGTACTTATAGTGAATTCTATAGAGTTCTAGTGAATTCTAAATAATTTTAGTGAATCCAAAGGAATTTTAGCAAAATCAAAAGAATTCCAGTGAATCCAACTGAATTCAGTAGAATTATAGTGAATTATACATAGTAATAGTGATTAAAAAAGAATTCTAATGAATCCAAAGAAATTCTAGTGAATTCAAAAGAACTCTAGTGCATTAAAAAGATTTATAGTGTATTTAAAATAGTTCTAGTAAATGCAACTGAATTCAGTTAACTTATTATGAATTCTACAGAGTTATAGTAAACTCAATAGAATTCTAGTGGATTCAATAGAATTTTAATGAATTCAATAGAATTAAAATGAATTCAGCAGAATTCCTTCGAATACGCTAGAATTCTAGTGAATTCTACAGAAATCTTGTACATTCTACAGAAATTTTGTGGATTTTACAGAAATCTTGCGAATTCTATCGAATTCTATTCAATGCAACAGAATTCTAGAGAATGAAAAAAATTCTCCTGAGTCCTAGTGAATTCAACTGAATTCTAGTAAATTAAATGAAATTCAACAGAGTTCTACTGAATTTAGCAGAGTTCTAGTGACTTAAACAGGATTCTAATGAATTCAACAGAGTTCTAGTGAATTCAAAAGAATTCTAGTAAATTGCAAAGAATTTTAGCGAATTCAACAGAATTCTAGTGAATCTAATTGAATTCAGTGGAATTTTAGTTTTAATAGAATTTTAGTGAATTCAAATAACTTTTAGTTAATTCAAAAGAATTCTAATGAATTCAATATAATTCGAATGTATTCAACAAAATTACTTTTAATGCACTATGATTATAGTGAATTTTACTGAAATCTTGTGAATTCTACAGAATTCTACTGAAATCTTGTAAATTCTACAGAATTATACTGAAATCTTATGAATTCTACAGAATTATACTGAAATCTTGTGAATTCTACAGAATTCTAGAGAGTTGAACAAAGTTCTAGTGAATCCTAACGAATTCAACGTAATACAACAGATTTCTAGTAAATTTAATTGAATTCAACAGAGTTCTAGTGAATTCAATAGGCTACTAGTGAATTAACAGACTTCTAGTGAATTCATAAGAATTCTAAAAAAAATTTAGTGATTCCAAAGGAATTCTGGTGAATTCAAAAGAATTCTGGTGAATTCCAAGGAATCGTTTAAGTTTGTTGTTTTCCAGAATATAGAATCTTATAAAATCTTCAAGAATATGCCAAAATTCTCTAATATTCTACAATCTGATCTAGAGTGTTCCAGAGTCTTCTAGAATTCTCAGAAATATTCTGAACTTCAGAATTTTCAGATTTTTGCAGAATCATTTAGAACTCTCTATAATCTACTAAAGACTTCCATAATTATGAAGAATTTTTTAAGACTTTTCAGAATCTTGTTAAAATTCTAGACTTTTTGAAAATTCAAAAAAAAATCTAGAAAAGACTTTTAGAAGATTTAAGAAGTTTATGGCAGAATTCAAAAGATTTTTGAGAATTTAAAAAGACTCTGTCTGAAACAGGTAAAACTTTTTTGAAAATTATTATTGATTTTGAGACATTTCAGAAGATTTAACGAATATACAAGAATTTGGAAAATTAAAAATAGGTATTCTAGAAGATTCTACAATGTAGTCGAAAGTTATAAAATACTCGGTGAAGAATTTTATAAATAGATTTCCAAAGATTTCAAAAGTTTAGAAATTTTTGGAGTATTTTCAGATTCTATACAGAAATCTATGGTTTTCGAGAATTTTTTGAAGAAGATTTTGCAGAATTGCAACAGACTTATTTCGGGAATTTAATTTGTTGCAAATTTAAAAATTTAAATTCATAATTGATCAATTATCAATTAA
>JBAGKK010495868.1:0-15275 GCA_037177015.1 Euceroptres primus
ACTTTCAAAAGAGTGTTACTTTTTTATCATTCATAAAATACTTTTTTGGTTATTGATAAAAGTATTTTTTGTCACTTCTTTACATGTTATTTGATTTTGTGCAATAAATATTTGTCCGACCAAAAAAAATGCTGAAATAACTATTCTTTCTCGTGAGCTTGTCTAACAAGAGGGGGAAAAGAAATTTCAAATTTTAAATGTTTAATTTCACATTAAAAAAAAAATTAATTCCGAATATCTCGAGAACGACACATTTGCCAGAGATGTGCTACACAGTTTTGGATTTTGGAGATCATTTTACATACGAATAAAAAAAAAAAAACAAATGGACCTCGCCGATCCGACGGAAATGGGGTTGGCGTCTGGACTAATAGAAAGTTGTCCATAATTTGAAGTCTAGCTCCGTCTCAAAAATGAGACATTGAAACATGTCTTCAATTCGACTTGAGCATGTCTTGATTGGGAGTCTTTCAAGTCGAAACCAAGTCGAAGAATTTTTACACGGGATTTTCATAATGTACTTTTTCGACAGGTTTAAAGATCTTGAAAATCGACAAAATTTTTTTCATTTCCTTTCAATTGGCTATAAGCATTTTTTGAAAATCAAAAATTTGATCTTAATTTATCAAAAATAAAATTGATTTTCTCAAGATGGACACTTTTGATTTGTTTTCAAAATATTCTAGAAAGAAAACTGAGATTTTTACAATAAAATACTTGAAAAGCAAAAAGGACTTTTTTTCGTTTCCGAGAAACTGTAAAAGGATTTTATTGTAAAAAACTCTGCTTTCTTTCTAGAATATTAAAAGAATAAAATAAAAAATGCCCATCTTCAAAAACAATTGGTTTTATTTTGTATTTTAATGAATCAAGGTCAAATTTTGAAATTTAAAAGAAAAATATTCGTCAGATTTAACTCGAAACTTTCTTAAATTATTTGCAAATAATTTAAGAAAGTTTCTTCTATTTTTTTAAAAATCGATATTTTTTAAATGTAGATTTTCTAATATCAAAACAGCACTTCAATTTTCGAATTCTACTGAAAAAATCGTATAATTTACTTTTCATTTTACACTATTTTTCATATCGTAATTTCATAAATTTTCAAGACTTGCACAACATGTTTAACATGTACGGCCACTTTTTCCAGTACTTGTGACATAAAATGTTCGTAATTAATTAGTATTTTACAAAAATCAAGTTTTATTTATTGTCAGGAATCCCAGATGAAGGAGGCGTAAGATCACTATGCTGGAAGCTTTTGTTAAATTATCTTCCTCCAACAAGAGCAAGTTGGTCAGAAACGTTGACTCGAAAGAGGGAACTATATCGGACGTTCATAGGTAAAAGACAAAACTTAATTTTCTCTTTACATATTACAAACTGTAAATTGATTTCTATTTCTATTCATACCCATACATTTTTATATTCAGAGGATCTCATAGTAAGCCCAGGGGAATCAAATGCAGACGGAGAACGCGTTGATGTTACATTGCATGACCATCCTCTGAACTTAAACCCAGATAGTAAATGGCAAACATACTTTAAGGATAATGAAGTGTTGCTCCAAATAGATAAAGACGTTAGGTACGATATCAATCTTCTTTCAACCGTTCCTGTTTTTCTACAAATTAGGAATGCTTAGTTTTCACAGAGCAATAAAACCGAAAGTCTCTTTGGTTACCTGGGTCAACATTTTTCAAGAATATAAAAATTGAACAAGGTTCTTTCGATTTTAATGAGGAATGTGCGAAACTTTAATTTTAGGTGAGAGAAGTTTCTGAAAATTCAAAGCCCCGTATTTCCCAAAATCTTGAAAATGGTTAAAAACCATTTGATACACTAAAATTTCGTAAGTTTTGATTAAAATCGAAAGACCCTTATCCAACTTTGATGATCTGGACTTGTTTAACGATATTTAACACTAATGGGTTCTCCTCTATTGTAAAAATATTCAGGATTCTTAAAAAATATATTTTTCAACAGGAGATTGTGTCCAGACATATCATTCTTTCAACAAGGTACAGACTTCCCTTGTCAAGCGATAGTAAATGCCAGTGGACAGAAGCGTTTGCATAGAAGAGTGCAACATACAGTCTTGCGAAGTGCCAATGTCGAAAGAAAAGGATTAGGAGTAACGAAGGTAGTTATTAACCATCCATTTTTGAAATCATATTCACTAATTATCGGTCCTTTTGCTCGTTTGATCTTTCTTTTGTTATTTCCCGTTCAATCTCGGATAAAAAATTGACATTCATCACAATCGTGTGTATTTTGCGTCAATATAACCCTCAAAAGGAATATATTAACATTTTAAAATTCGAAGTTAAATTAATAACTTTTTGACTGGTAGTCCAGTCAAATTAGACGAAAAAAAGGCCATTTGTTGGAACAAAATATATTCAACAATTTTTTTTTGCTTAAAATGCTTATGTAAAAACGCCCTAATGAAATACCGAAACCCTCCGTTCTGTATGACTGTTTCGTATATTGTTGATTAACAATAAACGCAAAACTGTACAGTTTTTTCAATAAGGTTTGGGTTTTTTCAACAACTTAATTGTTGCTCCTCGTTGAGAGATAAGTGAAAAGTGTTGTCACGTCCCATGGCGTTAATTAATTATTTATAAACATAGTAAATATAATCATTATGAATATTCGAATTCAACACTTTATTGTAAAACTGTGTCATTCAAGGAAATATGGGGTTGACTAATCTACTCTCAGATCTATAGTTTGGCCTACCACGAGCATGTAATTTGTACTTGAATCTTTTGTTTTGCACATTGCGACTCACTTAAAGAAATGGAAAGCTAGATCAAAGAGTTCTCAGTGCTTTCTTATCTCAATTAGTCACCCGTTTAAGTCCGAACGATCGAACAAGAATGCAAGATAGATGCAGAAAGATTATCACACTCTAACCACAACTAGTAACTTATGAACTCTGACCGAAACGCAGAATGGAATTCAAGACTTTTACAGATCCCACTTTAGGATGTACAAAAAACTTTCGGAAGATACATGCACAGATTAGCTGATATGTATAAAAAGCACCAAGAACAATAGGGAGTACCTCAGTCAGTAAAATGTAATCACCGAGTCACCTCAGAAGTCAGTCTTCTTTAATCTACGCTACCTGCAGTTTCGGTCGTAAGAGAAAACCAGAAAGAACCTTTGTAAGCAGTTACTCTGCCTAAATTAGTCAATCTTCTTTAATCTATTCTACTTGCAGTTTTAGTCGTACGTGAAAACCAGCAAGGACCTTTGTAAGCAGTTACTCTGTCCAAATTAACTCAAAGTCCAGTTTAAGCAGTTTTCAGGAGTCTATACCAATTACACTTCCGGTCATACAGAAATCCCCCAGAAAGTGCAGTAAATTATTCTTGACGTCAGTGACGCTGTTTTTTATCAAATTTCCAAATTCAGTCTTGAAGCTTGTTTTTGCTCATTACGAACAAAGTTATATTTTTATTGCTGAAAGCCTTGAATATATACATCTTAAACTGTATATATTCAAATAGTTCATTTAAGTTCGGCGCCAATTTCCATTTAAAGTGATATAAACATAAAACTCAGACGCTACCACTAACACAATATGTGAAAAAGACTCAGACTTATTGGTCAAAATGAGAGCGTGCATAATCATCTAGACGATCATCGACATCGATATCAAGAATAGGCGTCTGCCATTGAATCATCAAAACCTGACCTGTTAGATTAGCATTGAAAAAGATCGCAATTGCAGATATCAACGTAAATCACCTAGCGTACGAGAACACAGATTGTCTTGAGAACTTTTCTAAAGTCTGTAAGTTAAATAAATTTGATCTTTAATTAAATGTTAGCTTTCTCATTGACATCCTCATCCCCGTTTGAGATCTTCAATTATAACTCAAACAAAACGAGGAATTAAGATAATTAAAGGGGAATTAATTAGTTGTGACATAACAGTGTATAGCACTTGATTTTTAGAGGATAAAATAAGCTCGAAAATGATCACCAAGCGAACTCTTTGCAACTAATAAATTCCAGGATATTAATTTATTAATTAAGGGAAGCGTTTTTTCTCAGAAGCCTAAGCTTAGATGAATTTTTGTTGTTGTAAAAAATAATCCGATCTAATTTTTCTTATATTCAATAATACTTTTTTCGATATTGAAAATCCAACAATGGTGGAGTGGTGAAGGGACCAATTTTTTTTAAGCAACAATATTTTTTGGAAAAAAAATCTGTCGAAATTTCACTCGATCAATCACTTAAGAGGTATTGACCCTGCAAGGAAAACTATTTTGTAGATTAATTCAAATTTTTTTTACACTTTTAACAACAAATTGTTATAAACAATCTTTTTCATAGTTATAGTCGTCAGAAAAATCTAAAAAATAGGTGTGACCGTTGACTAGGGAGAATGTTTTTCTAATCTTCTACTTGCAAAACTTTTGTTGGAAAAAATATTATTTAAATAATTTTCATAAACAATATTACACAACTATGCCAAATTATAATAACAATTTTTTTGAAAAAGTTAGGTATAATATCTGGTACGCAAAAGCTGGAAATAGTACTTCTTTTTTCGTCCAATGTGTTTTCATTCCAGATAAAAATTCATTAGTTAATAAAAATCTTTAAAATCGTACATTTTCATACGGAAAGATGACAAAATCGAGAGAAACGTTAAATAAGTTCATCGCCTTTCTTATCAATGATTTACTGTTATTTTTGAATTTTTAAAAATATTTTGTAATTATTGTTTAAACAATAAGCTTAGATGGAGTTAAAGCTACTACAACGAAATTTTTTTAAATTAGGCTGAAATTGTTAACAAAACATAAAACTTCGTATATGCGTTTTTTGTGACCTAAAAATAGTTTTAAGAACGAGTTCCAAAAAATTTGTCAACATTTATTTTTGAAAATCAGGAAGTTTTTATCATTATTATTAATTATTACATATTATATATTATTATATATTTATTATTATATATTATTGTATACATAATTATTATTAACTTTTGATTCTTGTGAGTGATTTCTGAGGTTTTCCAAATCCGTGAAGGAATTTGAAAAAAAAACTGAAAAATTAACAAAATGTCAGTTGTTTTTCTGAAAAGCAAACATTTGTGTTTTTTCGAAAAATATGTGAGACACGGGAAAAAGTTCTAATGAAAATTTACTCCTCTTGAAAATTTTTGCAAAAAATTCCTCTGTCATTTTTCGATATTTCATTACCCAAGTTTTTCAAGAAAAATTCTATTATAATTTGGCATAGTTGTGCAATATTGTTTATGAGAATTATTTAAATAATATTTTTTTTGAACAGCAGTTCTGCACGTAGAAGATTAGAAAAAAAATTGACATCCTCCCTAGTCAATGCTTACACCTACTTTTTCAGATTTTTCTGACGAGTGTAACTATGAAAAAAATTATTGTTTATAACAATTTGATGTTAAAAATATGAAAATGTTTGTTTAAATCTGAAAAGTCGTTTTCGTTGTAGACTACCTCTTAGGTGATTCATGATGTGAAATTTAGACAGATTTTTTTCCCCAAAAAATATTGATGCTAAAAAAAAATCGGTCTCTCTACCACTCCGCAATTTTGAGATTTTAAACATAGAAAAAAATGTTTTTGAATTCTTTAGACCATCCACTTCAAAGATCTAATCAGAAAAATTAGATCGGATTATTTTTTGCAACAACGAAAATTCATCTAAGCTTAAACTTCTGAGAAAATACGCTTCCCTTAATTAACAAATTAATATCCAATAATTTACAAGGTTTTTTCGGCCTTACCTTGAAATAATTATTGGATATTAATAACGGTCGAAGAAAGGAAAAAGCAAATTCTGGATCCATCTCCTTAAAAATTGTTTTTGCGATTACTATAACAAATTAATATCCTGTAAACTATTAGTTGCAAAGGGTTCGCTTCTTGATCTTTTTCAAGCTTATTTTATCCTCTAAAAATCGAGTGCTATAAACTTTCGATGTACCTCTCAACCGGAAGCAACAATTAAAGCAAACGTATTGGAGAAACTGTACAGTTTTGCGTTTATTGTTAATTAAGAATGTACGCAACAGTCATACAGAGCGGAATGTTTCGGTATTTCACTAGGGCGTTTACCTAAGTATTTTAAGAAAAAAAAATTGTTGAATACATTTTGTTTCAGCAGAAATCCTAATTTGACTGGATTATGGTATTGGCCCATTTTCGCCTCGAAAAAATGATGTTCCAAAACTGACAGTGATGCACTTTTGCGCACATTGTTTAATTTTTCTCCTGTCAGCGAGATTTTCATGAAACTCGGTACTAGAGAGTTTTTTTGGTCGCTGAATACGAATTTGAGGTAAAAATTTAAAAATTTAAAATGGCGACCGCAATTTAACAAAATGCAATAAATTGATCGATTTCAATAAAAGTGGGAGACTAGAAGATTTTTCCAGTTGCTGATCACGAAGTTAAGGTCAAATACAAATTTGAGTTCCTGGTCTTTTAAACTAGGAACTGAAATTCGTATTTGACTTCAACTTCGTGATCAGCAATTGGAAAAATCTTCTAATACTGACTTTTATTGAAATCAGCCAATTTATTGCATTTTGTTAAATTGCGACCAGGAATTTGAAAATTAAATTTTAAATAAAAATTTTAATTTGAGTTCCTGGACTTTTAAACCATGTTTTTCGTATTGCTCTTTCATTTAATTGTTCTAATAATTCACATTAGTTGAAATGATTGCATGAGGTGTCATAATTTGGGTGGGAGTGTTTTTTTCTTCTCTAATGTCATTATTTGTGGATTAATTTGTATCGACTGATTTTAATTGTTTAATTAATTTATAAATAATAATATATTCGAGAAGTGAAAAATATATTCCGGTAAATATTGATATGATGAAGTAATTGTGTTAAAAATAACTGAATAACTTAAGCAAAACTTTTATAAATTAGATTTGCTGTCGCCTAATTTTTACTGACTTCTGTTATTTTTTGCTTTACCGAGGAGCAGCAGGTAAAGTGTAATCAATTCATAAAAAGAAAATTATGCCTACTATTATCGAGGCTTTGAAAACGGTTTCAATTGCAGATTGCGGTTTCGGTGAGAAAGGCAGCGGAGGACTACGCACCCCTACCGGAAGGTGGTGAAGCTCATTGGGAAGTTCTCGAAAGGATTCTTTTCCTCTATGCAAAATTAAATCCGGGTCAAGGTTATGTTCAGGGAATGAACGAAATTGTGGGGCCTATTTATCACGCATTTGCGTGTGACCCTGATCAAAACTGGAAAGGTACATCACAAAAAATGTTCAATACTAATGTATTATAAATGTTCAGATTTTCTTTAAATTTCGAACCGTTCTGAATTTACATAATTTCTAATTTAAATTAAGTGTTTCAAGTTGAGCGATAAAAACAGTTTCAAAAGTAACTGTTTCCATATTTGAACGCTTTTAAGTTTAAATACTTGGAATTAATTTCAAATACTTCGAACTTAATTTTAATTTTTTAAATTTCAAAGTTTGCAGATGTGAGCATTTTGATATTTGGACGCTTTTCATTTCGAAAGTTTTAAAATTTCATTGATCTAATTTAAAATTGCTTCCGAATTGCTTTAACATTTCTAAATTCTTTTTTTCATTAGAATACGCGGAGGCTGATACGTTTTTCTGCTTTACAAATTTAATGGCCGAAATCCGCGATTTCTTTATCAAGACTTTGGATGAAGCTGAATTCGGAATTAACTCGATGATGACCAAGTTGACGCAACAAGTCAAGGATAATGATCGGGAAGTATGGCAGCGTTTGAATCAGCAGGAACTTTGTCCCCAATATTACAGCTTTAGGTGATACATTTTTCCACACTTTCAATTTTCAATTTTGGTTGTAATTTATAAAAAATGCAGGTTTATTTTTTTCAACAGGTGGCTAACGCTACTTCTCTCACAAGAATTTCCATTACCTGATGTTATGAGAATATGGGATTCGTTGTTTGCTGATGAAAATCGATTCGATTTTCTGACTCATATTTGTTGCGCCATGATCTTGTAAATATTTATTTTGTTTTGTATTTTAAATCCTAAACAAAAATCAGTTCTAAAATTAATTTTTTTAGGTTATTGAAGGATCAATTACTAGCTGGTGATTTTGCAGCTAACGTTAAAGTCCTTCAGGTATTTTTCTCTTAAATTTGTATATTTAAATATAACATGCAGTAATAAGGAAGTTCATTAAAAATCTACATTTTCTTCCAGAATTTTCCGTCGATGGACATCCAAATTGTCCTTTCTAAAGCAGCTGCACTTGCGGGAAAATCACTTAACTATCCTTAACTGGTTGACTGTGTCATGACGCGTATACGCGTCATAAAGGGTGGGATTTATAGGTTATACACAGCCAAAGGGTTAATAAGAAGGGGATTCATATTCCGGAAATCAGGGACTGTAAAAATATATACGCAGGTCTACATATTTTCACTCCTTTTTTGAGAATCGAAAGTGACTAATTTCGACACATTTTTTCGCAATGAAAGTTTAAGTCGAAAGTTACAGACCTTTTTAAAACCCAGATTTGAATTAAGAGCGAAAAAATCTTTCAAAAATCCCCAGTAGGCACTTTCAATTAACAAAATCCGTTTAGATTGTAAGAACGCGGGAAATTTTTCATGAACAAAACTGTAAATATATATTCGTCGATTTCAATACAAACGGAGATTACATTTATCCGAAGGATAAAAAGTCGAAAAAGTTTAGTTATTTTTCGATCCGATTTTATAAATTTGTACAAAACATTTTAATATTATCTCTAATAATTAATATTTTTTTAAATGTGTATCTTATAATTAAATATGGTTAATTACTTGTTACTGCTTATCCGACTTTTCTGTTGCCTTCAATTGTCAAACTGGCGATTGACCAAAAGCCAGTGGAACTATATTAATTCGCACATATTAGAAAACTTTCACAATCCCGAAGAATTGAGCTTTCTTGCTCTGAAAACCTTAAAACAGAAGAAATCTGAAAACGGTTTAGTTTTCAGTTACTGATAAATTTTCATAGGAGGTATGTATGTGAGATTGACAATGTTTAAAGTTAGATTAGAAACCATCAAAACTTATTATTCTCTTTATGGAGAAAATTCTAAAACAATTGTTTTAGTGTTTTGAGAATTTCTCGAAACCTCTTTAGACTGAAGAATCATTAATTCTGGTGATTTCTAGTTGAAGTTAAAGCTATTCTAGGAATGCAGATATACTATATACCTTAATTCTTCCGCGTTTTATCCGTGGAGAAGTTATAATATATACTATATACTTATTTTTGTAATACTCTGTGACTTTTGCCTTACGTTTATAAAATAAATAATATTTTATAAAATAAAGTAATCATATATTTCTATTAAAGATGCCTTTTCGACTTGGTATTTCAAGTATTGTGATTCTTTTTCTTTTCTTTTTTTACACACAGTAAAATCTGGTTTCCCAAGCAACACCATGACCTACCAGTAAGGTAATGGTGAAGTAACGAATCTTTTTCAAAATATCCTAGGAGACTTCATTTTGATTCAAAGGTGATATTAGAACTTCATCTTGCAGCCCTGTTTGGACCTGGCACAAAATGTACACAAAATGGCTTTCAGTCGATTTTGACCAAACTTTACCAAATTGTAGCTTTCATCGTCTCGATTGAAAAAGTCCTTAGGAAAAAAGTCAAAAAATGGACAGTTTTCGAGATATAGAGGGTTAAACTTCGAACCACTTTAACAAACATAGGCGAATTATCTAGAAACAGAAAATCAGAGAAAGAAATGTTCCTTACAAAAGTCCATTTCTGACTATTGAAATAACTTCAGACAGCCTTCCTGAACCACCCTATTATTTCCCACCCTATTCCACTATTATCCTCAAGTTTTCAAATTAGACTTAGGGGTGGCTTCAAAAAGAATTTCCAGATAAATGTCAAAAATGACAATTTTCATAGTATCCAGGCCCCCAAAAAATTTTAAATTGCATTTTTGAACATTGGCATCACTTTACACAACCCTTTTGATGCACCCTTATTATCCACAAGTTTTCAAATTAGACCCAGGGGTGGTTTCAGAAAGAATTTCCAGATAAGTGTCAAAAATGACAATTTTCAAAGTATCAAAGACCACAAAAAAATTTTTAATTCCTCTCAGACTATTGACATCACTTTCGACAGGCCTACTGATGCATCCCTATTATTCACAAGTTTTCAAATTAGACTTAGGGGTGGTTTCAAAAAAAAATTTCTAGATAAATGTCGAAAATGACAATTTTCAAACTATTAAAATCCCTAAAAACAATTTCAATTGCATTTCTGACCATTAGCATCACTTCCGACAATCTTCCTGAAGAACCACTATTATCCAAAAGTTTAAAAAATAGACCAAGCGGTGGTTTCAAACGGAATTTCCAGAAAAATACCAAAAATGACAATTTTTGCAATTAAAATTTTTTTGGGCGCTTTGCAAATTGAAAAATCAGCAGCTCTTACATTTATCCAAAAGTTCTATTAAAAACTACCTATAGGTCTAATATGAAAACTTCTACATAATAGGGGTGCCTCAGCAAGATTTCTGAAAGCAACAACAGTTAAAATTATTATTTAACATTTTCCGGGGACTTTGATACTTTGAAAATTCTCATATTCGACATTTGTCTAGAAATTCTTTTTGAAACCACTCTTAAGTCTAATTAAAAAACTTATGGATAATAGGGGTGAATCAGGAGGGTTGTCGGAAGTGATGCCAATAGTCAGAAATACAATTTAAAATTTTTTGCGGACCTAGATACTTTGAAAATTGTCATTTTTGACATTTATCCGGAAATTCTTTTTTAAACCAACCCTAGGTCTAATGTGAAATTTCGGATATAATAGGGGTGGCTAAGGGAGATTTTCTGAAATGATGTCAATATTCAGAAATTCAATTAAAAATTTTTTAGGGACCTGGATACTTTGAAAATTGTCATTTTTGAGATTTATCTGGAAATTCTTTTTGAAACCACCCCTAGGTCTAATTTGAAAACTTGTAGATAATAGGGGTACATCAGAAGGGTTGACTAAAGTGATGCCAATGGTCAGAAATGCAGATAAACATTTTTTGGGGAATTTGATACTATGAAAATTGTCATTTTTGACATTTATCTGGAAATTTTTTTCGAAAGCACCCCTAGGTCTAATTTGAAAACTTGTGGATAATAGGGGTGTATCAGGAGAGTTGTCGAAAGTGATCCCTATAGTCACAAATGCAATTAAAAAATTTTTTAGGGATTTTGATACTTTGAAAATTATCATTTTTTACATAACCCTGGAAATTGTTTTTCAAACCACCCCTAGGTCTAATTTGAAAACTTGTGGGTAATATAGGTGTATCAGAAGCGTTGTCTAAAGTGATGTCAATGTTCAAAAATGCAATTTAAAATTTTTTGGGGACCCGGATACTTTGAAAATTTTCATTTTTGACATTTATCTGGAAATTGTTTTTGAAACCACCCCTACGTCTACTTTGAAAACTTGTAGATAATAGGGGTGCATCAGGAGGGTTGTCGAAGGTGATGGTAATGATCAAAAATGCAATTTAAAATTTTTTGAGGACCTGGATACTTTGAAAATTGTCATTTTTGACATTTATCTAGAAATCCTTTCGAAACCACCTCTAGGTCTAATTTGAAATCTCATGTATAATAGGGGTGGCTCATGGAGGGTTTCTGAAGTGATGTCAATATTTAGAAATCCAATTTAAAATTTTTTGGGGTCCTGAATACTTTGAAAATTGTCATTTTTGACATTTATCTGGAAATTCTTTTCGAAACCACCCCTAGGTCTAATTTGAAATCTCGTGTATAATAGGGGCGGCTCAGGGAGGGTTTCTGAAGTGATGTCAATATTCAGAAATGCAATTTAAAATTTGTTGGGGAC
Organism: Euceroptres primus; assembly: GCA_037177015.1. NCBI lineage: Eukaryota > Metazoa > Arthropoda > Insecta > Hymenoptera > Figitidae > Euceroptres > Euceroptres primus. Next base: position 11,932 of record JBAGKK010495868.1, read on the forward strand.
CTGGATACTTTGAAAAAAGTCATTTTTAACATTTATCTAGAAATTCTTTTTGAAATCACCCCTAGGTTTAATTAAAAAACTTGTGAATATTAGAGGTGCCTCAGGAGGGTTGCCGCATATGAGTCTAATAGTCAGAAATGAAATTAAAAATTTTTTGGGGACTTTGGTACTTTGAAAATTGTCATTTTTGACTTTTATCTAGCAATTCGTTTTGAAACCACCACCAGGTTTAATTTAAAAACTTGAAGATAATAAGGGTTACTCAGGAGGGTTGCTAGAAGTGATGCCAATAGTCATAAATACAATTTAAAATCTTTAGGGATCTTTGGTGCTTTGAAAATTCTCATTTTCGACATTTATCTGGAAGTTCTTTTTGAAACCACCCCTAGGTCTAATTTGAAAACTTGAGGATAATAGTGGGATAGGGTGGAAAATAATAGGGTGCTTCAGGAAGGTTGTCTGAAGTTATGTCAATAGTTAGAAATGGACTTTTGTAGGGAACATTTCTTTCTCTGATTTTCTGTTTCTAGATTTAAAGTGGTTTGAAGTTCAACCCTCTGTATCTCGAAAACTGTCCATTTTTAAACTTTTTGCCTTAGGACTTTTTAAATCGAGACGATGAAAGCTACAATTTGGCAAAGTTTGATGGAAATCGACTGAAAGCCATTTTGTGTACATTTTGTGCCTGGTCCTTTTACTTCAGGATGAATTCACGGTAAGGAAAAGTTGTACAGTAAGGAAAAGTAAGGAAAAGCTACCTGTGATGCCAGGGCAAGGTACTCTGACAGAACTATAATGGCCCTCAATCCGTCCTGAAAAGCCAATCCAGTTCGTAAATTCTGTTTAAAAATTTCAGGAAATTTTCAGTAACTTAGGCAATTTATCATAAATTGCTGGAAATTTTAGGAAGTTTATGGTAAGCTTCCATAAATTACCGGAAATTTATTGTAAAGTCCCATAAATTTTTGGAAGTTTTCAGTAACTTACGGAAAATTACCGAAAATTTTAGGAAATTTCTGGTAAATTTCCATAAATTACCAGAAACTTATGGTAAGTTTCCATAAAATTTTGGAAATTTAAGGTAAATTTACATTAATTACCGTCAATTTATGGTAATTTTCTATAAATAACCTGAAATATATGGTTAGTTTCCATAAATTAACGAAAATTTATGGTAAGTTTCCATAAATTACCAGAAATTTTTAATCGCACTTCACTTCACTGAAAAGAATATGTAAAATTTGGTTCTAACTTTTTCCAGATTACCTCCCTGGAACATCACTGATAGCTTCTTTTTTCGTTATCAGAGACTCTTCCTGAAATAAAATTTAATGCTAGTGAGGTGGAGGGTTTTAAGCTTCCTTTGACTTTAATATGACTTCACAGTAATGTAATGCAACTTAATTGCTGAGGATGTCATAGTAAGGTAAAATTCGTAAGATCCTGAAAAGAATTCAAATACCCGTAATAGCTTTAATGTATTTGCCCTTTTCTTCAGGCAGGTCTGGCGCTACAGGGTGCACATCTGGCTAAGGAAACTCGAGGATGTAAGACAAGAGCAAGGAAAGTTCTTTATTTTCAAGGCCTTTTGTAAAAAAGTGCTTCTATTTTAGTCGTCTTAAATTTCTCGAAAGTAAAGGCCTTGCTCGGATTTTCCTTGCTTTCTTCGATTTTTTGCTTGACATTTCTCGCCTTGAGTGGCGTTTCCCGCGTCTTCTTCGTTTACGCCGAGAATCACTGTGAAAGCAATTAATAGAATTAAAAATATCACGAACAAAGCGAAAATTGCTATATATAATTCTGTGTTTACACCTACTGTATTGTATGGAAGTGATACTTGGAGTTGTCAAGAAAATGTACAGGAGGAAGGTGAACTCGGTTGGATGCGATTCCTAAGGATATGCGGTAAAACGTTAATGGACAACAACTTTATTGGTTCTTAAAAAATGTAGTGTACAGGAAACGCTGATGGATGTGAGTGAAAGAAATTTGTTGAGATGGTTTGGTTTATGTCGAGAGAATGGAGGAAGGATGTTTAACAAAGCCTACTGGCTTTGTTAAACATCCTTTAGGTAAAGTGAATGGTTACATACCCACGTGTAGCCCAAGCGAAGAATGGTGGCAGTATGTGAGCGAGACTCTAAAACGAAAGGATATAAAAAATGTATGAACATAAAAGAAGCAAAGGATGTATGTCAGGATAGAGATGTATGGCGAAAAATTGTCTATAGAAAAAGTATGTCAAAGAATAGTAGTGGTGTTATAGATGCCTGAAACGAAAGTTCTTTGGATACTCAAGAGTCCAGATGGAGGTATGGCTTAGTGACTAAGGCTGGGGGTTAATTTGTGTAAGGAATTGCCTAGTGTTTTATTAAGAAGTCTGTGTGCCTCTGTTTAATGTGTTTGTATGGTTAGTGTAATGTATGAAGACTTTAGCAGACTTTTCACCTGGGGTGATTGCTAAAGAGATTGATCCGGGTCGGAGCGGTGTTGAGGGACAAGAGTGATGGTTACAACCATCGTATGACTCCCCGATCGATCTAAAATCTATCCCCTCTTCTACACATTCCCTTCCCTACCTTATAGATACAATTAAAACGGAGTCATTTGGAGATATTGAACGAGACTCACTAGAACCAGCGTAATAGACAGTGGAGTCCCAACCCATTCCAACAGAATCGATGTGCAGTTTATCAACCACAAGTCGAGTAAGCATAATGTCTCCCTTCTAGAAAACGGGCTTCTTATTCTCGTGCGATATTGCCGAATTCATAAACGGATGCGATCTGATAAAGAAGATGGTGCTATCAGGAAGTCTCTGCGATTCATTGGTACATTGACCAGGTTGTGGTTTGTTTGATAAAATTGTTTGTTTGAACCTTGTTTGATAAAATAGGAAGCCAGGCGCTGTTGCTGGTCAACTGTTCCTTAACATTTCCATTGAAATGTTAAGCATTTTGGATGGCATCAATGTGGAATGAACAAATGGCGGAGTCCATTAAGCCATCCGTGGAGGCAGTAAAAGTACCATAGAAGAGCGTATCATTACCTAGTACTTTATACACACTCTCTGTTGACAAGAATCAACCAAAAGGTTGTTTAATTATTATTATTATTATTATTATTATTATTATTATTAAGAAATATCTGTATATTGCTTAAAAATTAATTCTGATGACTTCTCTTAGTACAATTACTTACGAATTTCATTGAAGTAGAAAGGTTACTCGCCAGGGATCGAGCAATTCAATCTACTTTTTGGTACGTTGCACAGTGGGGCGAAATGAAAAAACGATGTTCAAAATAACCTGTAGGTCCCAATTCTTAATCGATTTTCAATTAAT
>JBAGKK010495879.1:0-15274 GCA_037177015.1 Euceroptres primus
AAAAATTGAAAAAATCAACATTTTTTTCGCTATTTGCAGCTCTATAAAAATTTAAACAAACAAAAATTTAAAAATCGACCTCGACAGTTTTCTTAAGAATTCATAGTTGAATTTTTTCAAAAAAATTAATTTAAAATCGATTAGGAATTGGGACCTACAGGTTATTTTGAACATCGTTTTTTCATTTCGCCCCACTGTGCGACGACTTAAAAGTCAGGTTTTTAAAAGACTTTTTTTCCACCCTCTGCATTGCTCTCGTGTAAGTTGCTGCAGAAATCGCATGTAATCGCGTTGGAAGTGATAAGTGCTAAGCGTTCAAGCGATGCGCTAAGCGCTTAGGCAACGCGCAAAGCGTTCATATAATTGCATGTTATCGAGCTTTAAACGCGAAATTCGATTTCTATTATCAAGAGGCGTTTGGTTGACTGAATCGGTGATACAAATAGCTAATTCACAAACGCATGACAAACGCTACTTTCGTTTGAAAGATTGCATCCTAAGTTCGTCGCAAAGCGCTTAAGTTGAATGGCCAGACAAAAAAATCGATACCCAGCGTTGCTTTGGCACTGATCAAACAATTTATGTCAAGCACACTAAAGCACCTTTTACAGAATTCTCTTTTTGTGCCAACGCTTTCATCCTACCTTCAACGCTAAGCGTTTAATGAAAGCACTCAGGCAACAAAATAAACTCCCAGCGCTGCTGTTTGGCTCAGATTAGCCAATTTAAGGCAAGTAGTCTAAAACACCTTATAAGGAATACTTATCTCGTTCTTACGCTCCCACTTTAACTTCAACACTAAGCGTTTAAGAAATCACCAAGGCAACAAGATCAACTCCCAGCGTTGCTGTTTGGCGCTGTTCAGCCAGTTCAAGTCCGCAATAACCATTTGATTGGGTTTCATGTCAAATTCACTTGAATCACTTGAATCCACCTGATGTTACATATTCATATTGATGTTATATACTCATAGACTCTGAGTGCCACTTGATGACCGTTGATGTCATAGCCGTCCTTAGTCACTTATTTTCACCAAATATTACTGCAAGTCGCGTGAAGTTGTGCAGAATCACAGAATGTGACTTAAGTAACGGTATGTCTGCTGAAGTTGCTTGAAGTCAGTCATGGTCACTTGATATCCATTGATTTCACATATAATCGTCAATAGTAACTTGAATCCACTCTATGTCTCCGAAACTCGTGTGAGGGTATGTAAAATAACGGAATGCGACTTGAATAGCGGAATGTCTCATAAAGTTGCTTAAACTCAGACAGTTTCACTTGATATCCGTTGGTATCTCATATATTTGGCAATAGTCACTTGAATCCATCAGACGTCATCAGCAAATCGCGTGGAGTTGTGTAAAGTCACTAAACGTGACTTATGTCACATTAATGATACAAAATTGTCGTTTTGAAGAAAGTTGGCAATGGCTTTCAGAAACCGTTTACCGTGTCATGTTTATGATAGATTATTTCGGCCAGGTCTTTTAGCTCGAATTGATGGAAACGAAAACCCAGATAAGCGCGATATTGCTATCCACAGACGTGATGGTTTCGGTAGGCCACCACTTATTATCACACCTCTCACGAGGCTGTGCATTAATTGCAACCAATCTATTCGGATTGAAATAGCGGAAATCGAACGTGACCCCTCTTGCTTAAGGCTAAACGTGCTGACACAAACTGCGAATCGTAGTTGTGTGGTTTGTAATGCTATTGTTGACATCCACAGGCTTTCTTTGGAAAGTAGAGTTAACGTCTTCATTTTATTGAACATTTTCGTCCCCGAAGACGTTAAATCCTGCAGAAGTCACTTAGATGATCGTGATTTTTTTCTACAGCCGTTGTTACTCGCGTTGCAATTTGTAAATAGGCCATACGTAATAAAGGAGCAGCAATTGCAGGTGTTTCTACAGGAGCTCTGTAACGTCGCAGTGAACCGTCTTGTTTATGAAGATGAAAACAGTTTCACAGATTCTGAATTCAAAGCCTTTTCTCCTGTGACGAAAGAACAGGTCCGGGAGCTGTTCACGTATTGTGATCCAGTTCCTCGACAAAATGGCTTTAGGTACGTAACGAAAAAAAATCTTCTGATGTTCTTGTGCAAGTTGAGAAAAGCATTTTCTGATGAGTTCCTGAAAGTTATGTTTCAATACTCTAGCAGACAAGCTACAAGCATGATTATTGTTACTGTCAGGAGATATCTGATGATAAGATTCGTTCCGGAAAGCATAGGATTTGGTGCGATCACTAGGGCTGAATATATAGAAAGGCATGTTACTGAATTTGCCAACATACTATACAACCCAGATCCTGAGATTGTCCGCGTGGTTGTGATCATTGACGGCACTTACAGCTACATTGAAAAGAGCACATACTTTCGTTTTCTCCGACAGTCCTACTGCGTTCACAAAGGACGTCATTTGGTCAGACCAGCACTACTTGTTGCACCTAATGCCTACATACTTGACATTCAAGGGCCATACTTATCTGACTCCCGAAATAACGATGCTGCAACGCTTCTTAACGAATTCGAAAGGGACATTGAAGGAATGAGAGCATGGTTACAAGGAGGTGATATTGTTGTTTTTGATTTGGGCGATAGGGATGCTAGACCGCTGTTGGAGCATCTGGGAATTCGACGGAACATGCCATCACTTTTTGAGCGAGGGCAACGTCAACTGACTACTAAGCCAGATAACGAATCACGCCTGGTTACAAAAACAAGATGGATCGTAGAGGCTAGAAATGGCCACATTAAGTTGATTTTCAAATTCTTTACGCAAGCCATTCGTACGCCTCATCTTCACCATCTTGGTGATTTTTATCGAATTGCTGGAGTAGTAATCAATCGCTACCACCCTCTTGTGTACATGGAAGGGGCTGATGCATATTTAGCTAGGCAGTTGATGGAGAAACCCCGCGAAGTAAATAATGTTCAAGGGTTAGTGGAAGCCGAAAATCTGCATCTCATAGGTGGTGATATTCGATGGGTTCGATTGGAGTTCCATCACGTACTTGACTTTCCGCACTTAACTTTGGACTTCCTCAAGGATCTAACTGTAGGTGTCTATCAAGTCAAGTTAGCTCCATCGTATATCCAGGATAAGTTAGAGAGGGAAGAAGAAGAGGTATTTCAGCTAGAAGTCTTGAGGGATCGAGCTCGAGAAGGCATTATACCGCGGCTTGGACTAATCAGAGTCAGAGTTTTTTCACGACATCGGAATGCGACTAGGTACCAACTTTGGGTTGCGTATCGATCCGTTGACCATAATGAGCACGATGATGAAATGGACGGTAACAAGAACGATCTCATTCAAGGATATTATTGCACATGCAAATCGGGAGCTCGTACTATAGGCTCGTGTGCACATATTGCAAGCGTATTATGATTCTTGGGATATGCACGACATCAAGAGAATGTTCGATATCCCTCAACGTCTCTCGATAACGCGGGCAAATAGGCCTCAGCAACAGAACCCCGATGATGTGCCCGAAGATGTTGAAGACTGAAAGCAACAAATAACATCTCTTAACCTTATTTTCTACCAAATGATCACCTGTTTCACGTTTTATTTATTCTTGCTGATGAACAGTATCAAATTTCATGATTTTTTATGGTAACAGAAAAAACAAAAATGTCTTTTGTTCCTGTGTTATAATCTTTTGGTTTCTTCTATATTTTGTCTGTCTTTCAGGAAATTAGTATCCTAAAGAAACTACTTACTAAGATCACATTATCATTAGCACTGATATTAATTCAAGCTGCTTAACAAAAAAAAAAAAAAGAAAATTCATTTAATGATCCAGGTTTATATTATGAAATATTGTTCTTCTACGTTATGTTTTTTTCTTCTTCTGATAAATAGCATTATTATTCATGACTTTTTATGATTACAGAAGAAGCAAATGTCTTCTGTTCCTATGTTATTATTTTGTTCTATTTTTCTTCTATATTTTGTCTCTCTTTCAGGAAATTAGTATCCTAAAGAAACTACTTACTAAGATCACATTATCATCAGCACTGATATTAATTCAAGCTGCTTAACAAACAAAAAAAAAATCATTTAATGATCCAGGTTTATATTATGAAATATTGTTCTTCTACGTTATCTTTTTTTTCTTCTGATAAATAGCATTATTATTCATGAGTTTTTATGATTACAGAAGAACTTCCTGTGTTCTAATTTCGTTCTATTGTTCTCCTATATTTTGCCTTTCTTTCTGAAGATTACTATCCTACAAAAGCTACTTACCAAGATCAGATTCTCATCTGTACTGATATTATTACCACTATACATTGTTTTTTATTGTTTCTTCCATATTTTATTTTGTTATGTTAAGTAATACACATATTAATGATACTCCATTACACAAAATTACCTGCAAACTCGTTGCAATGGATTGAAGTCACTTTTGAATTATTTGGAATTATCTGAATGTAGATTGCAAGTACTTGAAATCATATCGAAATCACTTAGAAATACATTAATTCACTCCTAAGCATTCGTCATTAATTCAGCCGCTTGCAATATTTTGCTTCCACTTGTATTTATTTATTATTTCTTATTATTATACCATTAAGCCAAATCCATTTCAGGGTAAGCGTAACTCGTTCGGTTCTAGCCTAGTTGCAAGGATGAGTTACAAGGGAAAGTAAAGGATGTGTAGGAGACGAGATAGATTTTAGATCAATCTAGAAGTCACATGCTCATTCAAAATACACACTCGTCTCACAACATCGCTCCGACACGAATCACTCATCAACCTCTTCAGCAACCACCCCAGGTGGTATTTATTTATGATTACGAAAACAGCACCGCTGGGGGTTGATTTTGTGATCTACGTACATACTTACCCTTTACGCTTAGCGTTGAAGTTAAAGTCGAAGCGTTGGAACGAGATAAGCATTCCTTATAAAGTGTTTTAGACTGCTTAACTTAAACTGGTGAATCAAAGTCAAACAGCAACGCTGGGAGTTTATTATGTTGTCTGAGTGCTTTTCTTAAACGCTTAGCGTTGAAGGTAGGATGGAAGCGTTGACACGAAAGGAGAATTCTGTAAAAGGTACTTTAGAGTGCTTGACATAAACTGGTTGATCAGTGCCCAATTGCAAAGCAGGGTATCGATTCTTTTGTCTGGCCATTCAAATTAAGCGCTTTGCGACGTACTTGGGATGCAATCTTTCAATCGCAAGTAGCGTTTGTCATGTTTGTGAATTAGCTATTTGTATCACCGATTCAGTCAACCAAACGCCTCTTGATAATATAAATCGAATTTCGCGTTTGAAGCTCGATAACATGCAATTATATGAACGCTTTGCGCGTTGCTTAAGCGCTTAGCGCGTCGCCTGATCGCTTAGCGCTTATCTCTTTAAACGCGATTACATCGCATTGTTCGTCCGTGTAATTCTTTTTCTACATAAACTTGCACGAGAGCAATGCAAAGTGTCGAAAAAAAAGTCGGTGATATATTCCACTGCACAGGTAAAAATATGTACCAAAATCTGACTTTTAAATCGTCGTAGCTCAAAAACTGGTCATAATTTGAGTTTTTGCCATAAGGATTTTTGGATCAGGGGAGCATAAACTAAAAAATATCAAAAGCTTTGAAAATTCCACCGGGACCTTTTTTACCATGTATTTGGTGCGGGGTCCTTTGATGAAGATTTTGTTCTTTTGAATGATCCAAAGTCAAATCTGATAATTTTCTCGACCGTAAAAAATTAGAAATATTTAATATTTCAAACAGCTTTTCAGTTTACATGGTTTTTTTAATGACCATTATATTCATTTAGCTTTCTGCTTGCTGAAAGATAAATGCGAAGCTACATACACAGAATGTTTAGCTACAATTTGCAAATTATGTGAAAAAAATAGCTTTTTCTTGTATCCGGAAGAAATAATTGTTGATTTTGAAATAGGGATACATAATGCTACGAAAAAATTATGGCCAAACGTGCGAATTGTCGACTACTTTCACTTATCTCAAGCGTGGTATCGAAAAATACAATTCGGTCTTACTAATGAGTATAAAAATAAAGATTTTGAAATTGGACGTTGATTACGCGTTTTTTCTTTTGGCTTAATGTTTTTCGATCACACGGAAGTAAAACATTTTTTTGCATTCGAGTTATTACCAATCATGCCGCATGACGACAAAACGATCAATTTCGCGTATTATTTAATCGATACATATCTAAAAGATGACTGTACATTTTACCGAGAAATTTGAGCCGAAAAAATCGCAGATTTAACACGAACAACGAATGCGTGTGAATCGTTCCATGCTCATTTTAACAATTCCTTTTATCCCACGCATCCTTCAATTTTTAAAACTATTGACATTCTTCTCGAAGTTCAAACAGACACTTATTTCAAATGCAATAGCATTGATTCGCCTTTTCAGTATTAAAATACCGAATCCAAGAGAAAACATGAATTTATTAGAAATCAGATTAACGATTACGATCAGAAAAAGATTTCTCGTTTTCTTTTTGTGAAGTCGGTATCTTCATACTATCGCGTTCACTAAAATACTAAACTAACCGCGCACATCAAGGTAAAATGGAATTTATTTAACTGTTCCCAATAAGAATATTTTACTGCTAGGTAACAAAACAATACTTAAATTGGCCCTTTTTAGGGCCACTAAATATTTAAACGTTGGAATATACCTTTGTTCATTTAAGCACATTAAAAACGAATAAAGTAAAAATTACCTGTATCTTCTGCCTCCCTGTTATATTCTTTGTGTACCTTTTCAGAGCATATTTGTATTATGAGTAAGTTGAAAACATTAAAAATTTTAAATTAAATCTAATTTAAAAATTTTTAAGACAAATGACATATCTCTAGAATCGTAAAAATGCATAGATTCGAAAAATCGCATTTTTAAATCGCTAATTGAAGAATTACAAATTTTTTCTAATGCAATTTTCCTCATTTAAGTGTCATTATTCGGGCAATAGGGACCCCTGCTGGGAAGAGTCCGGTGTGCCGAGTGAGCCGAGAACGAGGCGCATGAGGGATAACCGAAGAGTGGGAGAACAGTACTCAGGTAGCTGGATAGGAAAAAACCATCGCTCTTTCATTCGGCATCAGTTTATATCCTTTTAACTGTTTCTGAATCAAAGAACTATGCCTTTCATATTCAGGAATTGTTTAAATCCATTTCAGATTTTAAATTATAAAAAAAACGGATCAGGTGCGCATAGTTTCTGCAAAACTCAGGAAAGGGCAACTTTTGCCAGAAAATGCAGTGCATTGTACTCGTTGTCGCATGAGGCTTCATGATGAAGGATGGCCATCGATTTTTAAAGATTCAAATTATAAAGATTCCGAAGCAAGACAAACTTTTGCAGAAGTACCTGAAAATAATGATAATGAAATTCCAATGGAGATTCCTCGTAATGAACCACCTGATAATAATGTTCATCAGAATAATCAGATTCAAACACCGCTCCGTGATGATAAAGTACCTGAAAATGATTGTCATACTAATAATACTTTCAGGGAATCCCCGAGCGAATCCGAGGATTTATCTGATTCGGACAATGATGTATTTGTGCCTGATCAGGGCCGGATTTACCGATAAGGACGCCTTGGGCGAACTAAAATAATAGCTCCCCTCCACCATTACTTAAAAAATGAACTTATGCATGTTTTTAACCTACAAGCACGCTTCCTTATTCCATCGAAACCCTCGACCCTTTTCTGGATAAATTATAAAGATATTACGGGATTTCGGAGATAATTTTTTACATATAATACATATATTTCACAAATGAAAAATTTTATTATAGCTTACTCATAACCAATATCTTTTTTATTCATAATCATTCAAGCTCATAATATATTTTTAAAATTGTAAGCAAATGCGATGAATTGAACAAGGGAACTGATATAATATCATAAGATGCGAGTTTTCAAAAGCACTTTCGCCTTGTTTTTTGATCAGCAAAATCTGTTATCAAATCTTCGAAATCCAAGGAAAAAAGTGTGTCCGCTTCTATGCATAGCAGTACCAAACCGTTAATAGAAAATTAATCAATTGACAAAGAAGGTTAGGAAGGTTAGGAAGAATTCAACAACAAATGAGTCACTACAGTCAGTGGCCTCTTCAAGCGCAAATATAGACACTTGTGTAAAAATGGCGAAGCTTCAATCCAAGGGCGGGAACTTCAATCGCATTGATTGATCGATATTTAAAGTATGATTGATAGCGTGCATACACGGCGCATTATCTAAGGGCGCGAGTTTCAAAACATTAACTGGCGTCATAAAAAGATTCGTGGTGAATGATTTGGATTTTTTTGTTTTAAAGGATTGAAAATTTTTATTTATAAATCTAGAAAAAAATAACCCGTAAGCCCTCATTTTTGCTGCCCCCTTTGAGGCGCCGCCCTGCCCATATTGCCCTTGTGTAAATGCGCCCCTGTGCCTGATAAAAAACGTAAAATTGATGTAGATGTTTCGTGTGCTTTGGACTAAATTCTTAAGCATTTGAATCTGATTAGTATGATAAACATTATTATCAGTTGGTTCGTTATCAGAAATCTACATTGCAATATCAATATTATTTTCAGGTACTTCCATAAAAGTTAGTCTTGTTTCGGAATCTTTATAATTGTAATCTTTAAAAATCGATGACCATCCTTCTACATGAAGAAACGGTGCGCACCCGATCCGTTTTTTATTATTTAAAATCTGAAATGGATTTAACCAATTTTTGAAACGCATAGTTCTTTGGTACAGAAACAGTTAAAAGGATATAAACTGATGTCGTATGAAAGAAAATTTATGAATCCGAACTTATTTAATCATAAATCAAATAATGAGTATTCGGGACAATGACCTGGATAACGCAGATACTAGTTGTTGTCTGGTACCATATATTTTATAGTATCAAATACTTTTATACATTTGGAAAAGTAATATTTAGATTTAATAATCGTGTATATAAATAAAAATATGGCGACAGAAAGTTAAGCATATAATCAAATCCCTTATTCAAGCCCGAGCCACCTTTCACCGGTTCACATTTAAGGGGGTATTATAGTTTGATAATGCGTTTTCGAGGGCATTGTATAAATTTCAATGAAAAAAATCATTCAAATTCTTTCGAATGGAATTTTTTTCATTTATTACATCAAGTCTTTTAGTACATAAAAAAAATATACATAAAATAAATCACTCGAATAGGGGGCGCTGTGGCATTTCAAAGAATGTGTCCCGGAAATGCACATTTGACATGATTCCGCTGCTCCAGGGCGTCTGCAAAAAAAAAACCAAACAGATTCTTAAAATATACGAGTATGGCTATAATCGGGACTAGAACTAATCAAAAATATTTAAAATTCGCAAAATGACACTTCTTTGAAAGTTTTTTTGTAATTTTTGACTTTTTAAAAATCCAAAAATCGTTATTTTATATTTATTCTAGTTCCGACTATAGCCATACTTGCATATTTTAAAACTCTATTTGGTTTTTTTTCAGACGCCCTGGAGCAGCGAAATCATGTCAACCGTGCGTTTCCGGGACATATTCTTTGAGATGCCACAACGCCCCCTATTTGAGTGATTTATTTCGTGTATATTTTTTATGTGCTAAAAGACTTATTAATCTATCTAGAGCTATCAATTTTTTAAGCGAGCCGGGAGCGTATTTCATAGAAATAGTCTACCTATGCGGGAGCGTATTTCATAGAAATAGTCTACCTATGCCTGGGTGGCAATCAGGTATCACATAGGCAGTACAGTGTCTAGGTAATAAAGGTTTTACACATAGGTTGTACAGAATCTTGGGTCGATATATACTACAACATACGTGAAACCCATGAAAATCGAAGAAAATTTTTCTCAGGGTGGCCCGATCTCCAGAGAATGCTTTATATATTTGATATATGAATAAATATTTTGACCATGAAATTTCAAAATTCCAAATAGATTTTTGACGCAAATCAAAGTTTTATGGAAAACCAGATTAAAGTTAACTCAAATAAAACATAATTAACGAATAATTAAATCATGATATAAAATCAAAATTTTTAATTAATTTTGATAAATAATTGCAATTTAATAAGATTTTTATGTCATACCGAAAAATAAAAAGTGCCCCTTGTTCCCAAAATCTTTTTATGTCCAAGACGGTCCTGCTTCAAGTTCTAAGCATGCGACCATCAAGCCTTTGCTCGCTTTCACAGAATGTTCATAAAGTCTCGCAAAAATCAAAATATGATGGCACCATGTTTATTACTAGATAATTAGTAAAGATATTTGTAGTTTCTAAGTCTCATTTTGAAGCTTGTACTTTAAAGCACTGCCATGAAGTTTTTCAAAATTCTCCAAAATCTTTTCAAGAATTGAAAAAGGGTCGAAAATTTGTCACCTAGTACATTATTTCCTTCTAGTTTTCTTAAATTATATCTTGACTAAAAATGTTCCAAAGTTATTCACATTGTCGCCCGCTGACAATATCTTTTTCCTTTATTACGAATAATCCTTCAACATGTTTTTAAACTTCTTTGAATTACAGGTTATCTTTTTTGAGTTCCAGAATATAGAGTTATTCTGTTAAATTTATTTAGTTTTAAGATTCTTTCAAATTTGAATTTTTAAAGAAAAATATGTATCGAATAATCGATAATCGATTCACGTATGACCGTGATACGTGTTGCTAAGCAAATTGTTTACTTCACTCTACACCCAAAAATCACACGGCGTTTTGGTCAGTCTGGATCCAGCCTCAATGGTGTCTGACGTGCTAACCTTTTTAGTCAATTCGGAAAGTAATCTAAGACATTTGTGCAATCTAAATATAGAAAATATAAATGTAATGATATAAATAAAGAAAATTGAAAGAATATTGGATTTTTGCTTTCATTCCTTAAACATCCGTCAGTTCATCCATTTCCTGTTCCACCGAGATTCCAGTTCAAGTAAACCGAAACAGAACATCTTCATCACCAAGGTACTCGATCTTACATTCCTCCTAGAAGGTTCAAAGAATTATCTCGTTTCTTCTGGGTGGTTAGAGATTTCTTTCATTCCTACTGGGGAAGTTTGGAGATAAATTCTCGTTCCTCTCAAAAGGTTTGGAGGATTTCCTTTCATTCTTTAAGGATATTTGAGATAAATTCTCGTTTCTCTAAAAAGGTTTGGAAGATTTCCTTTCATTCCTTTAAGGAGGTTTGAGATAAATTCACGTTCCTCTCAAGAGGTTTGGATGATTTCCTTACACTCCTTTAAGGAGGTTTTGAGATAAATTCTCATTCCTCCCAAAAGATTTGGAGGAATCCTTTCACTCCTTCAAAGTGTTTCGAGATTTTTTTCTTCCATTCATCCTAAGTAAGTTTGGAGATAAAACGGTCATTGCCAGGGAGTTCAAGGATTAACTCTCGTTACTCTCAAAGATATTTGGAAGTTTCCTTCCATTCCTCCTAGAAGGTTTGAGATCTTTTCTCGTTCCTCTCAAGGAGGTTTGGAGGTTACTTTTCATACCTCAGAAAGAGTTTGGAGTTATTTTCCTTGTCTGCCTTAGAAGGTTTTTTTTTAAAGATTACTAGTCGCTTTCCTTCTGAGGAGTTTTGGAGAATTCTCTCATTACTCCCCCCCCCCCCTAGAAGGTTAGAAACTGGACTTTTAAACCTTCGGGAAAATATCGTGATACACTTTGTACCTGCCTATGATCTTCCAAAGACTCGCAGAACCAGATTCTACTATTTCACCAAAACCTGCTGCAAAACCTCGAGTACGATCAATCATCGTGAGACCACCTTCCAATCCACTGTTGAACCTTTGCGCTAAAGGTTCCCGAAATTCGACCCCTGATCTTTTTGATCATCCTCCACGTAGGATTCTCAATTACCCTAATTGATCCCCGAATCAATTCCGTGTTGTCAACATATGGTTCTTTCGACGCGAAATTTCTTAATCTTTTCAATGCTTTTAGACAAAAGTTAGTCGCGTTTCCTTCCCGAGTAATTAATTGTAAAAGACAAGAATTCTTTTCCGATGAGATGCAAGTGAAGTGGTCTCATACTTAACTCGTGACCGGTACTATGAAATTTTAAAAAATCGCATAAGTTTTTTGAAAATGCATCTGTAAACGATAAAACAAGATTTTACTAAAGGGTCTAGCAGGATAAGCATGTGAAAAGTGCCCCTGCACGCATCAAGCCCGAATTAAGAGGGCTGGGTACCAACTTGTGAACTCCGAGCTGAGTGTGCGAGAAAGACAGAAGTATGATAAGCACGCCTCCTAGGGCGGAGTTTTTGACTGGAAAAAAAATTTCGACAACCAATGACAGTAGAAAGACGACACACGAAAAGAATACATAAAAATTATAAGCCAGTCAGACATAGTTTGCAAGTCAAGGTCCTGCAGAAAATTTATGGACCTAACCCATACTACCCCCTAACTGGGGGTAGTATGACCGCAGTGCAGACTCAAGTGATCTTTGCCTGAGAGAATAGTACACTTCGCATAAGCTTATCTTCGTCTAAAAGAAACTTATATTTGTGATCTTCGCACACATTCAGGTCCCAGAAATGATATTTCTAGTAAAATTATAATTTATAATATATACATTTATCCGAGTTAGATATGATTTTTTGAAAATTGTTACAAAATCAACTATTTTTCATCAAAAAATATTTTTAAAAATGATTTTAATTAAAAATTGTTCAATTTATCCAAACAAAGAATGTATTTACTGCCAATTTAAAAAAATCTAATCTCCACCAACCTTAATTTTGTATTTTTTATTATTAATCATTACAGTAAATTTTACTTAAAATTTACTATTCTCACAAGGAAAACAAGTTTTTGAAATAGAGAAAAAAAAGACAAATTTCACAGTAGGATCTACGGTGTATCAAAACAAAACTTTTATTTTTTTCAGCTCTCACCCCCTAATTTGCTTTCATTTAGTGAAAAATGAATTCTCCGATTTTTTCAGATTTTAAACAACATTTTAAACCGCGGCCCTGGGACTTCAAACTTTTTGAGTCCAGAAAGTTTACAAGTCTATTTAAACCCAACTCTCTAAGTTGAAAACTGTCTGAATGAGTCTTTTTTTTCAATATTTATCAACGTAGATAAAAATATTTACTTTCTAAATTGTTCACTTTTACTTCGGATTCTGAAACTTGAAACTAGCGACAGAATTATTCTTTGACATAAAAGACTATTTGCTCCGCAAATATAAAAAAAAACTTGACTTATTTTACAGATTTCGAAAGTTCAAATGATAAGCTACTACTCTTGTTTCGCAGTTTTGAATAATTATTCTTATACATCAATATATTTACGTTCTGAGTCTGTGCAAAATTAGCGCAGTATCTGAAATTTCAAGTCAGTAATAGAACCATTGTTTGAGATAGAAGGCTATTTTATATCAAGTATAAAGAAAAATCTGATTTATTTCGCATAATCCGGAAGTTCATATGATAAGCTACTGCTCTAGTTTTGTGGTTTTCAATAATTATCAATGTAAAGAAAAATATTTACATCCTAAGTTGTTCACTTTTAGTTCAGATTCTGAAACTTGAAACTACCGATAGAATTATTGTTTGAGATAAAAGGCTATTTGCTCCTCAAGTGAAAAGAAAAATCTGATTTATTACACACATTTCGTAAATTAAAATGATAAGCTGCTACTCTAGTTTTGTAGTCTTCAATATTTATCAACGTAGATAAAAATATTTACATTTTAAGTTGTTCACATTAAGTTCGTATTCTGAAACTTGAAACTAGCGCCAGAATTATTCTTTGACATAAAAGGCTATTTGCTCCGCAAATATAAGGAAAAACCTGATTTATTTCACATATTTCGAAAGTTCAAATGATAAACTACTACCCTAGTTTTGCAGTTTTCAATAATTATCGTTATAAATCAATACATTTACGTTCTGAGTCTGTGCAAAATTAACACAGTATCTGAACTTCCCAGACAGTGATACAATTATTATTTTAGATAAGGAGAAATCGCATAAAGAGAAATCTTATTTATTCTAATCATTTCCCCAGTTGAGCTAATAAACTACTACTCTAGTTTGTTTTTTTTTGGAATTTGGGCAATTTGCATTTCAGGTTTGAACCATTTTTTGCAAAAATTATTTTTTTTACATAAAATGGTTTGTTGAGAAATGTAAATGTTTTTTTCTAACTAATTGCCATTACAATTAAAAATATGAAACTTCAAATTCTGTTTACTTCCATTAGTTGTCAAAAAAAAGTGTTCTATAAAGTATATAGCATTCGAATCAGAATGTCATGAAACGTACAAATTCATTAAGTGTCAGAAAACGAATTTTTTAACATTTTTTCTCGAAAAACAAAAATGAAACATTCTGGCTGGCGAAGCAAGCTCAACTTGGAAACATAAATTTAAAACTGAATTCAGGAAAATGTCCTTGAATGTTGTACCAGATGTTTGTCTTTCTTCCGGTTGTTAACCGCTTCACAGATCTTACAATCCTAAATCGTAACGGGGTGAGGTGAAGGGAATGCACTTTCTCTTGTTAAATTTCCCTAATTTTCCCTCTTACGGCCCTCTCGTGGAAGTCTGTTTTTGACGCTAATTTAATAACAATTTATTGGCAGGATATGCCAACTTCTTTATAAAGAATGAATCTAGCATTGTTGTTTTGTGAATTCTTTACAATTCGAGATATCAGTCTTCAAACTTTAGACCGTGATATTTATTATTTAAACAACTAATTTTAGAAAATTGAAAAATAAGAAGCATAGTTTATTCCCTTCTTAACTCAGATATACCAAATAATAAGCATTTCGTTTCATAGTGAAAATAGACTTCTACCAAACACACTTTTCTCGGTGTTCCCAGGTTAGTACACAGCCCTCTTAACGTCATTAGATAGGTCCCTATAGGACATGAAACCCCCAAGTCTTAATCTTGAAATCAAATTTTTTGGGAATTATGGAGGGGAAAAGAAAAATCAAACACGTGGTTTTTCTCGAAAACAGCTAGACCGATTTTAATGAAGAAAATGTATGTTGTGAAGGTCAATGGGTCCATGTACTAGAAAAGGCTACATTTTTTAATAGTAGCCCAGAAAACTAGAAAAATAATTTTTAAAATTTGATTCCAAAAATTTTTTAGTCAACGGGTTTTAGGTAGGCTTTTCCGGTAAAAGGATTAGGAAAAGGAAAGGATAAGGATTTTTTTGAAGGCTGGTGCTATAACTACGCTAACGTGAACTGATCTCCCAAAACTAAACCTACGCGAAGTTTCAAATTTAAAATG
>JBAGKK010495890.1:0-15274 GCA_037177015.1 Euceroptres primus
TAAACGATGTAGAACAAGTCGAATTTCCAAATAACCACAAATGAAAATAGCGCGCCAAAGCTTTAAGGATTTAAAATAAGGAGGTGAAACAACTGGAGTTTTGCTCCAATATAGTTGGTTTCTGTTCATTCATATGTAAATCTATTTTTAAAATATATGTTGCTGATCTTAAAGTGTCTAATATTTTGGCCATTATTGGCACCGTATATAAATATTTTTTAGTGACATTATTCACCTTCCTAAAATCTAAGCAAAATCTTTATTTCCCATTAGGCTCTTAATCATTACGATCGGATTTAACCAACCTCTACTACATGGCTCGATTACACCTTCCTCTAAAATTCTGTCTATTTCTTCGCACATTATTTCTTTCACCTTAGGGGAGATATGATAGTATCTTTGTTTGATAGAATTATGTCCCTAGACATCAATTTTGTGTTCCTTTCGATTTGTTGCTTGTGATACCTTCGCATATCTCTGATGCGAAGGGTATCGGTTCCTTGACTTCTACCGGTTTTCATAGTACATTATTATTAATAATCGCATTATTTTTAAAATTGATCCAATTCATTTTGGATGATTATTTTTGATGCTCTCTACTACAGATTGAGTATTACTGGATTTTGTTTTATTTTCTGTCCTCGTATTAATATTTAAAAAATTGTTTTCACCTTTATACTTTTTGTTACAGTAAATTCTCGAATTATACTTTTTCTTGAATTTATTTTTCCTTGTAACATTGTTAGGTTCGTTACTGGTGTCATTCGTACTCGGACCGTCTGTCCTACAAGTTCGCTCACACTTATCATTATTAGAGGTTTCTGAATCCAACGTTTGTAACGCTTGAAATCTATTCTGCACTTTGAAGAGTTCCTGCCGTTCGCTCTTTGGGTGGGGGGGGGGTTGACAGTTCTAGGGATGGAACATAATTCGAGAACGGAGGTAGCGAGTTCCTGCTGTCTAGCGTACTATCGGTTACCCCCTCTCTACTATTATGCAACCTAACAGTGGTACCAAATTTTACCCCCTTACTCCTATCACTTTTCTTTTTCTATATTCTGTTTCTCTTTAACTTCTATCTGTTTCCTATTTTTTTCCTTGTTCACGTTATTTTTATTTTCTATTTTCTTGCATGATTTCGTGTCTCTTTCAACACTTGACCAACCTGTTTGTACTCCTATATTCTACTACATAATTTCTTTTCCTAACCTTTTTGCTTTAACTAATTCCGGATTTGCTTTGGGACCAATGATTAATCTCGAAATCCATTTTTAATCCTATTTTTCTAAGCATATCAGTACCGATGATGTCTTTTGAATGTAGGTTCGGAACTAAATATCAATCTTTTAGTGAATTTCTTTAGCCTATTTTAATAGGAATAAGTACCTGGCCAATGATATTTATTTCCTCGCCATTAGCCAGTAATAATTTGTTTAATTCGGGTTTCTGTGTTTTATAATTATATAGATTTATAGTATCACTATAAATATTAACACTCTATACATATAAGCTTAGAAATTTATCACCATATGAAATCTTGTTTCATCCGGGGTATCTAAATCTGAATCTAATTTTTCAGGCGTTTTATTTACATTAGAGGATATATTCGCCCTTATAATCCTCCCTGCATGTTTCCCTGATTTTCCCTGATTTACGTTTAAAATGAACTGGTTTACCACAACAAAAACAATTACTCTTTTTTTGATTATCACCAGATTGCCTATTCTCTTTTTCTCCAGAATTAGAACTCGCCATATTCTGTGCAGTTGAATGCGCGTTTCCATTCTTTTGATTCGAATTAACCTTTCCGGAATTTTGTTTTTTATTTGGTTCCGATTTTGAGACATTTTCTTGTACATTTTCTGCAGACGGAAACGTTATAGTCGGTTCGCCCTCTATCGCTCTTTGATTTTGATCTTGATTATTATAATAACCTCTCCCTCTCGAATATAACAATGGTCTCATCATCGAAATTAACGGGTTATAATTTAATGGAAGAGGTAGAGATTACGGTCGAAGGACCGTAATCTCTACCTCTACCATTTTGGAATCGGCCTCTATAATTTCCTCTACCATTATAACCTCTAATCTTCTCTGAGTGTTACCGTGTCCATTATTATTCTGATTCTGATTATTATTTTGACTTTTTTTAACATATTAATTTTCTGAAACTTTTAAAACTTGTTCTTTAATTTTTGATTTAACAATTTCAGTTTCAAATTCTTTTCCCAAATTTTCTAATTCTTCAAAGTTTTCGAAATCATTCCTTTTAATGTACAATTTATATTCTAATCTTAGATTTTCATAAGTTCCTCTTAATTCCGATTCTAAACATTTTCTGGGATGTAATTTTGCAAAAAGTTTTCTAATTTCTGTAAAAAATGAATGAACGTCTTGATAATGGTTTTGATTACAAAATTTTATTTTATTTAATATTTCCTCCGAAAATTTCTCGTCTATAAGAACTGTGCTGCTGGAATATTCGCATAATTTTGGGTAGGGATATTCCTAATTTGGGGTTGTCTATCGTCTGGCCATCTAATATTATTTATTTCACTATTATTTTTTATAAAAGTAGATCTTTGATTTGATCTACGTTATCCTAAATTTATGTTTTCTCTTATGTCCTCATCAGAATCATCATTCTCTACTCGGTTTCTATTTTCTACTCCTTTTTCCCTTTCTTGCCAGCTGTTAACCGACCTTGAACTGTACGCGTCATACCTACGGCCAACGCCCTCTCTACTTTCACTTTCACTTTTTCTATCGCGATTTCCAGGCTCGGGTCACCTAAGCTCAATCTGAAATCTTCCTCTATTTTCCATTTCTCTATTTGGGTTTTCCCTAATTCTATAATTTTGTGTCCCGAAATGAACTGTTTGGTGTGCACTGCGTTTATTATTAAATTCTTGTCTATTTCCGTTTCCTTTTTCCCCTAATTGCATACTAAACTCCGACCATCTATTTTCTTTTATTCTTTCTTGTCTATTCTCGCGCAAATCGAACGAACTATGTGCTCTTGGATGAAATCTTTCGTGGACTACTTTTTCATGTTTTTTTCGAGCATTTGGCGCTTTGTCCTTAATTTTTCCCTTTCTTTACTTAAAAATTCGTCGTAATCAATCAGCTCTTCTAAATTATTTATAACTCGCGTATTAGGACTGTTACTTTTTTCCTGCTCAAGCACTATTTTTGGGATTGTTCCAATTCCAGTCTGCCTATTTTCGTAATTTACATCTCTAAATCTGTTCTCCCCATCTAATAATTTCTACCCTGAGTTATCAATTCCTGGAGTTCATGGGTTTCTGCTTCTGAAAGACCTGAATCGCTTTCCTCATTTTCCCAATTTCGAGGGCCTAATGTGAAATCTGTCGGGACTCGGTCTGTTGCTACGCCAAATTGTGAGTTTGGCGGTAGCAGATTTGCGAGAGGGTATGTGGAGTCAAATCTCGCGCGATTGACTGGGTGAGGGTACTCAGCTGTATTTGCTGCAGAGAGTTTCCTCTGCCTAGCGTTCTATTCGAACGTAAGGGTCTGGTTACTCTTTGTGACAGATTTACTGGACTTATTTGAATTCTCTAATTTTCCGGAATTCTTATTTCTAATTTCCTATCTATTTGCCTATCTTGCCTTTCTGTTCTTCTATTTTGGACTTGATCGGTCATTTTGACTGTTTTAATTTTTCCTGACCTTCATTTCCTAAATTCATTCGTTTTCTTAATTTATTCTTTCTTTACTAAATTTTATTAAAAATTTTTTTTTCTAAATTATTATTTAATAAGATTTTTCTAGCTTTCCTTTCCTATAATTGTTTTAAAAATTTATACAAATAATTTTGAATCAATAATCTCCGAATTATTCGCCTAGCAATAAGTATTTCCCGAAAATACGACTATAATGTGACCTCTTTTCCTTTGTCACACCACGTTTCATTATAATTACATCATCGCGTCACTTTCTCTTTTTAAATTTCGCGATCTTTCAACGACTTTTCTTTACTTTTTCTCTTTTTCAGCCTATTTAATCTACAAATTTTAGTTTTTCTATAACAAACTGTCACTTTTTCTACTATTTCTACTCCAACTCTAACCTTTATTCACTATTTTTTCACTTTCTTTATAAATTTCTTCGAAATTTCTTTTCTAACAGATTTTTTCTTCTAGTTTTTTGAGAATTTCGCGCATTTTTTATTCTGTACAATCAACACATACATAAATTCTATCCATCGTGTCGTAATTTCCTTTCTCAGCAATAAGAAAATTTTAATGTTTTGGGAAAATGTGAGTAGAATTTGGTTGGGCGCCAATTATTAGAGAACAATGGGAGTTGGAATGCTGAGAAAGGTTTAGTCAATAAAAGGTTCAGTTTTACAATATCGAGATTTATTAACTTACAACTGAATGGGCTTCAGTCCGGGATAAATCCAGATCGGAGATTCGTCGGCGTTGACTAGGTGAATTCCAGGTTGGAGGATTCATCAGCATAGGCGAATTAGGTAGCGTCGTGGCACAGCAGGGCACTCGGCACACACACTTGGAAATCGTAAGCGACTAGCGTTTTACCACCTATAGGGCACGCGCTGGCAGAGAACTCGCGTTCGGCAGTCGACGACCTGCTAACCTGGTTTCGGGATTCGACGAACCCGATCGCAGTAGAATCATACCATCAGCCATTCAGGTTGAGTATAAGAGGAGAGGGCGGTGGGAGGCAAGGTGAGGAAGGACACATTACCTACGGTAATGTGTCCCTTATTTAGTGGCCTATAGAAATTTTGCGATTTTGAAGATAGACGCCCCCTCAGTTCTTTCCATTTGCCATATATTAAATTTGAACTCAATCAGGCGATTGCAAACCCTGCCGCAAGCGGCCTAAAGTAGTGGATTTTACATGAAATTCGCATTTATCGTTACCTTTCGGCCGTTTTGATATCCTTGAAGTGCGGAAGCGATTTAAGTATCATTAGATTTCATTCTGAGTCCATCATTCACTCGTTGACACCTTACCTGTCTTACATATCCTCCCGCGCTCCTCGAAAACGAATGGGAAGTCGACGACGGTGGATGTCGGCGCTCGGTGCTCCTGCTGTGGGTCAACCGTTAACCGCGGACAAGTTGTGACGAAAAACTTTGTGTTTACGCTTCCGGTTCGCGCGTGTTTTCTTTCGGTTCGCGATATCTGAATAAAAGTGAGTGAGATGAGTGCAGTGAAAACAAAGCGCAGTAGGAAACCTGTCTAACTGATAGATCACACAACTGAGGCCATAGCAGGTTTCAAGTTGCCTTCGCGGATTCAAGTACTGAGGTTTCTGATCCACTAATTACGGGAATACAATGAAAGTCTATAAGTATTTTTGAAGCATGTAACACTGCTGCTGATGCTGTGTGTGAATTATGGGAACGGGCTAGAATTCCGACGATGCAAAAGTGTCGCATTGTGAAGAAAGCTGCCGATTTGCACAAGGAATGGAGAGCCCTGCAAAAAAGTGCTACACGGCAAGTCCAGCTCGAAGGTTCTTTTAAGGATAAGTTTAAAGACCTCTTTGATGTTGCCCATGGCACCGCTATGAAAATCATGAAGATATAAGAGGATATAAATTTCCTAGTTTTACAGCGGCAGAAGGGGCGTCCTAGCTCGATGTCTTCTTTACAGAATATGAAGCTACACTTCACGGAGTCAAGACGCTGGGAAAGGCTGCAGAAAGAAGAGGAAAGAAAAACAAAAATGCAAGGTAAAGTACTTAAGGTTTTTATTTTTCAAAAATTACATTTTTTTAGTACCTTAGAAATATTGAAGGCCACTCGCGTTTTTCAGAGACACTTCGGTCATCACTTGCGTCCACAAGTGCTGTGCATTCGTCTGAGAGTGATACCGCAGACAGCAATTTGCAGGATGAGAATGCAGACGAAATAGAGAGCCTCTCAGATGACACTAGTAAAATTAAAGAAACAAAGAATCAGAAGAGGAGAGGTTGTAAGAATGTTTTTACTTCAAATTTAGTAGCAACGATTGATACAACTAAGACAAGTGTTAGAAAGTTAACTGCAGTTGTGAGTGCTACAGCAAGTGCACTAAATGTAGATATCAATACAGTCAATGTTAATAAAAGCACACTTCATCGCTTACCTACAAATTTGCGAAAGACGAATGCTAAAAAAATAAAGAAAACTTTCAAGAAAAACTGCAGGAATCTGGCACTAAACTTATTGTTCATTTTGACGGGAAAAAAATTAGGTTTGGAAACACTATGCAAGAGCGATTACCTGTAGTTGTCACGGGCTACAACGTTGACGAGCAGCTGATCGGTGCTCCCCTGCTTCAACATGGAACGGGTGAAGCTACTGCCAGCGCCGTTGTACATGTTCTGGAATCATGGAAACTGACAGAATACAGGGCACAAGTACTGATACTACAACTAGCATGACAGGTACGTAGAATACGCGACTCTTCGCTACTATAGGGATAATTTAAAGTAAATGTCTTACCCCTTTTCTCTTTCAGCAGGTCGTGAAAACGGTGCATGTTTCATCCTGGAGCGGAAGTTGAACCACGATCTCATATACGCAGCTTGTCGCTACCACGTGTTTGAGATCGTCTTGAAGGGTGTCTTTCAAAGTAACAGTAGCTGTATCTTGTGGTCCTGAAATTCCTCTTCTCAAGAGATTTCGCGAGGTATGGAAAGACATAGAGATTTGTCTTCGTTCAACGCAGGCTTCACTGTCGTCGGATCTCCTTGAACTGTCGGGACAAACCGTACTCAATTTTGTTCTGAGGAAGCTAAGTGTACGTGAAATTTCTGAAACTGCTCTACTTATCGTCTGATAACATAAATAAATCAGTTTAGGCATTTCGTAACCTTAAATCCAGGAGGGCCAATCTCGTGATGATTATCGGGAATTTCTTGAATTAGTCTGCATTTTCTTGGGAGGCACGCCTCCACGCGGAGTCAAGTTCTCTCTACCTGGTTGTATCCACGATGCGCGCTTTATGTCACGAGTTCTATACTCCCTGAAATTTCTTCTTTTCAAGAGTCAGTTTAAGCTTACAGCTGCAGAATAGAGGCGTATTAACGACTTCTGTTTGTTTGTTATTCTAGTATACGTGAAGGCTTGGTTGACAGCTCCTTCCGCAATCCAAGCGCCGTACCATGACTTCCTTTTCTTGAAACAGCTACACGAGTACGCCCGTATAAACAAGAAGGTCTCTGAAGTAGCTGTAAAGAAGTTTTGTTGCTATCTTTGGTACCTTACGCCTGAGTGGGCCATTCTTGCTATTTTAGATAAATTAGTTCCTACTGACGTTAAGCGCAGGATGGTTCAAGCCCTGCAGGCCGAGAAAACATCCGGTAAGGTGTCAATCGCCTACAAACGCTTGTCAGTTCAACCAAAGGAAGTGTCAAGGTTTCTTCTGCTAAACTTAAATGATTTTGTGTCCTCAAAATCAATGAAAATCTTCCACAGATTCGATTTAAAGACTGATTTTTTAAGTGCAGACTTCGAAAAATGGCTGAACCGTGAGAGCTCCGTAAAAGCGCGTGAATTTTTCCGAGATTTTTCCGTGACTAACGACTGTGCTGAAAGGGCTGTTGGTCTAACTCAGTAATATTTAGGTCTAGTGAAAACAGAGGACAACTTACAAAATCTTCTGTTAGTGGCGCAACACTCAAGAAGAGTAATGCCTATGAAGACTTTAGACAAGAAGTCCCTTGCAGCTGAAATTTTTTAACTGTTGTAACTTTGACCTATTTTATGTGATTTTACGCTATGTTATGAGGTTTTACTGCTTGTGTCGCAAGCACTAACGATAAACATTTATTTCTGATATAACTATATCGTTTCTCTGTATGTATCTTTGAAGAAAAATACAGATTGATTTTGCAAATTTGTGGGGTTGTGTTTTACTAATAACATCTTCTAGTAGTTTAAAAAATTTCAAGGTCTTGCGACAGGGTTTGAATTTGACGGATCGAGCTTAAACTTTTAATACGGTGTTCCTACATCAGAGGTAAAAAAATGAGTGGGCGTCTGACATTTCTTTTGTACTTCGATTTTTAAGGGACACCCTAACCTACGGCTATAGAAAAATATCAGGAGCAGCTTCGAAAGGTACGCTTCGAAGGGGATTCGGTAGAAGAGATATGCGGGGATCTGACAGAGAAAGTAAAAGGGTGTTTTCGCAGATACAAAACGTCTAACGCCAAAAAAGAGCAGAATAATGCTTTTAATGCAAACGAAAAACGGTTCTACCGTGAAATCGGTAAAGCCCAAGGACAAGGTTGGTCGTTTAAAGTTCCAGGAGTGGAAGACATGACTAATTATTGTGAAGCTGTTTAGGGAAAAAATAACAAAAGCAACTTGGAAATTTGTTTCGTTTTTAAACATTGGCTGTAGCTTTATTTTATTTTTGCAACTATAGTTTGATTTTAATTTATTTTTGTATTTGTCGGGCATGTAATATGTTGTCCTTTGTGGTTAGAAATTTCTAATTGCTGACTGGCCGTTGTACTTGACTTAGTCCGTACTAGCGGCCTTACGACGCGACCCTTCAGGGCCTGTGATAAATGTAAACTAAAATATGATAATAATAATAATAATAATTGATTATTTAGTTAAAAAATTTGTATGCGTGTTTGTGTGTGTGTATAAATGTATGTATGTATGCATGTATGTATGTATGTATGTATGTCTATGGCTATGTCTGTGTATGTCTGTGGGTGGTTTTAATAAATAAATAGAATATTGTGTATTATTTGTGTGGTATACTATGGTATACATTGTTTTCTGTAAAAAATATTCAAAGTGTTGACCGCTGCACTCGCTCAAAAATAAGGCCTCAAAAAAAAGTGCCCGGACGGTGAGCATGATTCCGGCTCTCCAGCTAATCTGAAAGCAAAAAATCAAAGAGATTCTTAAAATATACACTTGCGGCTATCGTAGGTAGTAGAATGAAAAAAATTAAAAATTTTCAAAATGGCAGACTTTAAAAAAAATTGTTTTTACGCTTTTTTTGGATTTAACGGGCTATAACTTTTTTCAAAATTTATATTTAAATCAAATTCTACTACGAACGATAAGCACACGTTTTCTAAACTCACCAACTTTTTTTGAGGCCTCAATTTCAACGGACTGTAGCGCCACCATTTGGAATATTTTTATTTAAAAAAACGTATATCGTTGCTCAAATGTTTGCCAATACAAAGCAAAAGATTTCAAAATCATATTACCTTTCAAGTTTTTTTTAATTCCCAAAAAGTGATTTGAAAAAGTGCCCATCACACTAGAAGACCCCCTTAATTCCAGTTCTTTTTTTCTTTAAAAATAAGTTCATTAAAGCAATTATTAAAGAAACTGAAATAAGATTTAGGTTATCATACTAAGATCGCGCGCATGACGACCAGGATATAAGCTCATTTTCCTGGCTCGTGGAACAAAAAAGCTAGTAGCCGCGGTAACTAGGCTGCTAACTAATTTTCTTGGTCACTGCAATCAGGCATACAAGCTTACTGTTCTGCTTCCCACGCATGCAGGGACGAATTAGCTTATTTACCCTGCATATTGGACATCCTTAAATGTATAAAAGAGATTATCGTCGTGGGTTTTTTTCCAGTCATTTGGAAGTAGTAATTAAGCCCACACCAGATTACTTGTGCAACGTTTCGTTAACTTGGTTCGCTAACCTCACCAGGCTAAAAAATTTTATTAAACACAATTAAAAAATTGTCAAGTAACAATAAAGGTCACTTTTGTTGTTTGTACTCTTTAAATTGCTTTTAATGGGAATCATCTTCGAAATGAGACGTTTATCGTAATTAGATCCAGAATCTAATACTTTGGTATTTTCCCAATCAAGTACATGGTTAAATCTCCTCTGATGTGAATTAATAACAGACTCTTTGTTCCCATATTTTACGCGTTCATTGACACGAGTTTTTAAAGGTCTCTTCATCTCACCCACATAACAAGCATCGCAGTTTTTGCATGAAATTTTATAAATTTAATTTTAAACTAAGTTAATCATTATGACTAGAAAACTTGTTGGAAATAGGGAATACTAGAGGAACTTTAATGTGATTTGTCTTTTTTTCTGAAGCACCTAATAAATCAGGAAGTGAGCGCCCTCAATCCAAATAATATGCATCTTTTTTGACTGATAACAAGGACGATATTTTTTTTCTTTTGTTTACGAAACTTCTTCGTGTCCCAACCAAGATAACGCATTGTCAGTAGTTTGTCGCTGTTTGTTTATGGACTGCAATTCTTAGTTTGCCTCTTATCTGGCTCCAGTTTTCTTCTCGTCGCTTTTCTTCTGACGTAAGACCGATTCCACATAACTGGTTATGAGATCCCAGTGATCCTCACTACCAAGCATCACTTCCATGAGATTATCCTGTGTAAAATCCTCCGACCTCGCTTTCCAGTCTTTTTTTTCTTCTAACCACCTGTTGCACTCAAAGAAAGTGTGGAACGCATCATCGCGATTTCCCCTACAGTATGTGCAGCCTGGTTTTTCGGCTTTACCTATTTTGTGGAGATAGAACCAGAACAATCCGTGCCCAGAGAGCATTTATGTCGTGTAGAAGTTCACTTCTCCATGATCACGGCTCACACACGCATTTATATCTCATATAAGGCTAAAGGTCCATTTTCTTCTGGGTTCCCCAATGCACCTTCTCTGCCAATGATGCAATAGTTCTGATGCAATCAGATGCAATCATCTCTGGCTTCTCTTTTGGCTTCAAATTTACCGCACTCGGTTTTTCTAGTGTATATACGTCCTTGCGTTCTGCTGCAAGCAAATCAATGGACGCTGGTTCCGAGACAGTGCGATAAGTACGTGCCACTCTCTCCACTGTGCCCCCCCCCCTCCATACACTTGCGGTACTTCTCTATTTTAAGAGCAACCACCCAAATTTTGGCTCCATACAGGAGGATGGAGTGCGTCATCGCGATTAGAAGACGTCACCTACTCGGCTTTGGGCCTTCTATGTTGGCCATTAGCCGGCTGTTCGTCGTTATTGTGCACGTCTTATCAACTGTGTGTACCAGCTTTAATCGCTTGCACTGTTTAGGAAAAGTACCCGACTTGAGGAAGCTGTTTGTACATGTTCAACATTGTCCCGGGGCTTACATGCAATTGATTTTATTGCCTCCACTGGGTTGCCATCCGGGCCTGGTGCTTTCTTGTTTTGCAGAGATCTTGCGGCTTTTACAAGCTTCATTTCGGTGAAGAGCGGGATTTCCTGCGTCATAGTGTTCGCATCTTCTTCCTTCCACAGTTAGTGGGGAAAAGCGTATCCACAATGCTTGCCATTTTGTTGGTATCACGCAAACCCACTGACGTAAGATTTCCAAGCTTGCGAGTTACAATCTTGTAGCCCAAACCCCAGGGATCCCTGTCAACTTCATCCTTGACTTTCTGCCATCCAAGGTTCTTGCTTTTTTTGATGGATTTTCCCAATTCCTTCTTAGCTTGTTTGAAAGGCTGCGTTTCTTAGTGCTGCTTCTGCTGGTCGTTTCTTCTTCACATTCTGGGTTCTACACTTTAAGACAAAACATTCCCTCCGGCGATTTGCAATATCGTCCGACCACCAATAGGCAGAACTTCTATTGTCGCGTTACCTTTCTTGGGGCGTAGATGCTTCACAAGCTTGGTGTATAAGCTGCATCGTGGGCTCAGAAACCCTTTCTGGATCTTCCAGAGCCATCGCAGTTACTGCTTCCTGTCCGCTGATAAGCGTTGACGCCATCTTTTGCTTGTCCATCTTGGCGACATTCTACTTCAGTTTTTTTGTTTGAACGCCTTAAGTCTTTCTTGGTATATGGACGCCTAGGGCGTCGAAAAGTGGTCTCTCCCGTATTCTTCTTGCAGCCAGGTCGCTGCAAGAAGGGGATTCATCGTAAGTGTGGACTCAAAAAGTGATGGAGATCCATCACTTTTTTGCCCCTTGAGCCCATGTACGCCATACCCGACTCTAAAGCTTTTGTGTTAAAGTCTCAGGCGATCACTATTTATTGTCTCGCAACATCTCCTCGATGCTTGCGAGTTTCGCCTGGAAGTCCATTGCAGCAGTACCCAACTTGTCCGAGAACCATGTAGTGCTCGCCCTGTCCTGGTATTGCTTTAGCCCGTTCTAGGGCCACGCGGATTACCGAGCACTAACCTGAGCCAAGAACATGGTTCCAAGGCTCTGTGTCTCCCCTCATTTCTGTGCACAGGACGCAATGTAGCTCCTCAGCGCAGGTGGCCGCCGTGTGTCCATCCTTATCATATTTGTAGCACAGGGCAGTGTATGTATAGGTCCTTTGCAGTCAAGCGATTGATGACCAAAACTGAAATACTTAAAACAGCGAACGAATCGGGTCCTCTCTCGGATTGTGCTATAAATCCAGTCAACTTTTATTCGCCTAACTTCTAGGAGTTTCCTGGCCTTTTGCTCGTTGATGTCAACGATAGCCATAACTTGACCCCATTTATTTGCCTTGTAACAGTGACCTTGAAGTCTCCAGCGTTTCCTTCAAGGTCACGTCTCAAAGTTTCTTCCACGTCTCCCTTGGTTTTATGACGCACGCCGTCCTCTATCGTCTCCTGGCCTGATGATGTTGCGGGTTCGGAAATCTCAATCTGCTTATTGAAAATCGCCGCCTGCTCAGATACTTAGCCGAAATAGCTGGGAATGGGTCCTACCCCAGTTCCCTGAGGCCCAGACCAGTTATTTTAATTCAGATTTCCTAAGGTTTCAATTCATTCAGACAATATCATTTATTTTTAACTTCAAAAGCTGTAGCTTCGAGTTCGATTTGCTCTTTGGACCAATTTAATCTTTCCTTACCACAATATACTGAGGACAATTACTCCATAAACTCCTTGGATTGATGGAACTAAATTAATTTATAATTGTGGAATTTAATTATGAAGGGTCATTTTAATAATTATTGAGGGTCATTTTAATCTTAACTTACGTTCTGGGAACGTTTGAAGCGACTCGTTATTCAGTAGGTTCCTCAGACGAGCTTCTCTTATGGCTGAAAGTCTAGGAATATTTAACAATCAATTCAATATTATGTTCACGGTCTAAGTGGCCTTTTCTGAATCCTGAGCTATCTTCTTGACGTGATCAAATCTGTCAAGGTGTCAGCTGCCAAGTATTTTCTATAATGAATTCTGTGGGTTGAGAAAATATTGGCAGACCTCAATTCCGACACGATTCTTGTCTCATCCACTAAAAAACTTCACAAATCTTCAGAATCTTTTTATTCTGGCAGTGGATTACTTTTATTTAATTTTACCTCATCTGTGTGTCACTTTTAACTCTGCCAAACGACCAATACTCAAGGTTAGCTGCAGCCTCGTAATTAATTATATATCGAGACTCTCATATATGAGGCATTATTTCTCAAGTGTACCTACACCAAAAAATTAATTTCTCCGATCGGGCTTAAATTTACAAAAAGCTTAGTCCTATTAGATAGCACTTCAAAAAAAAGGTTGATCAGTTTGGTCAAATACTCGCCGAGGTGAAATTTTTGTACTTTGCGCAAAGAGCCTCTTTTTCGGATGTAAACATTTTTTTATGTATGGCATATAAAAAATTTTGACCCAAACGTTTGCGACAGATTATTTCCCAATCTTTTGAATGAAAAAAATTTTTTTAATTTAAAATTTATTCATTATTTTTGAAATCAAAAATATATTTGATTTTTTTTAGGTTCGACCCTTTTTTGATTTTTTTTTAAAATAAAAATAAAGCTTGAAATGGTTACTTTCAGATCCTTGAATAGAAAAATGTCATTTTTTATTGTTTTTGAAAAATTGAATTTCAAGTAACCTGGTAAATTCAAAAAAATTTTCCCCTGCGCGAAGAAATTCGGAAAATGTTTGCATGTATTGATAAGAAAGAATATTCTAAAAACGGAAATTAAAAAAAACCTTCTCGATTTTCAGAACCGTATAATCTTATTCCTTTTCCCCTTATCTTTAATTTGTATAAATAATTCTTTCTATTGCTTACTCGTTTATTTTTTTAATAATTGGTAGCTTATTATTGAGGGTCATTTAGACCGTCTCAAACTGATCCCTCTAAGACTAAAGATTCTTAAGATGCAGTACGTGAGAAAGTAAGTTGGCACATATCGCACATATGATTGAAAGCATTAGTATCTTTTTTCCCACCAGGTGGGAAAAAGTATGTGGATGAACAAGGATGTGGATTAGTTGATAAACACAATAAACAGTGCACCACATGTGAATGAACACCATCTGTTAAAAGATAGAATTATGCAAATTAACGCAGAAACTCTTTACAAAAAATTAGAAGGAAGGCAGCTGTGAAAAGGGGCAAAAAGTCAGAAAAGAAGACTATACTAGGTATTTTTGAGAATAAGTAATCATTTTCAAAAATGTAACTTCTACACTCACACTCTTGTGATTGTCTCAAATAAAAACTTGATCTGTTTTCTCTACCACCAACTCAAACTTCCATAGAAGCTTCTCAGTGGATTCAACACAAACCAGTTTCGTCACTCACCGAGAATTTTCC
Source organism: Euceroptres primus (assembly GCA_037177015.1). Taxonomy (NCBI): domain Eukaryota; kingdom Metazoa; phylum Arthropoda; class Insecta; order Hymenoptera; family Figitidae; genus Euceroptres; species Euceroptres primus. The sequence continues at coordinate 14,534 of JBAGKK010495890.1, forward strand.
AATAGAGTTTGTCGTACCCGGCCATGAAGACGAATACATTGACTTGGCGCACATTATAATTAGTGTTAAAGTAGCATTAAAAGCAGCAGCAAAAAAGGGGCAAAATTCATCAATGATTGAAGCTATAGGACTTGTTATTAATCTTTTGCTCTCTATGTATGCATACTCAATTATGGACATGCATCGAAATCGAGTCATTTGATGGCCTCGCTATGGTTGGTCACTCACACTGTGATCTTTTTAATCACGATAAATTTATTTTGAACGCTGTTCAAAACATTCTTTCTGACTTATTTTCTTTTGTTTATAGAGGAGGTGGAAAATGCACTTACGCACACCCAGAAGAGGTAGTGTGGAGGCTCGTCCTAAAAAGCGGACCCTACCCACTAAAAACCACCTTCTCTTACGCCCGGCTCCCCCATTGCGTGCCAGACAATGAACCCGGAACCGCTTTCGCATTCCTTAAGGGCCACTGCCTATAGGCGCTACTACGCTGGCGTACTTCTTTTAGCCTGCTTGGTATTTATCGCTGAACCAGCCTAATCCCCCTTCCCCGCAAGCGGGCTTAAGGGTTCAGCTGGGCTCTTCTTTCAGGAGATGCCCGTTTCCGCACCACCCACCTGACCAATGTTTCCCTTCCCGTGGCTCACTAAACCTCACGCGCCTTCATTTCCCCTCTTGGTCGGTTAAGCTGATAGGGCTTGTCGCAGCGAGGGGTCCCATTGTCGCTAATGGTTCCTA
>JBAGKK010495901.1:0-15273 GCA_037177015.1 Euceroptres primus
GCGCGAAGCGCGACGGCCACTCCGCGCGCCCTAGGCGCGCTGAAACTTGCGAGCGCAGCGAGCCGCGCGCGAAGCGCACGATGAGAATGTGCCCGCGCCCCCGAAGGGGGCCGGGCAGATTTTTCTTGCTATTATTGTTAATTTACTTGCAATAAATAAAAAAGAAATTTATAAGTAATTAGAAGTCTACTGAGCATTCATCTACATGTATGACCAATGAATATAATTTTTTGATCCAAAAATATGAAGGGGTGCCCGTCTTAGGAGCTAGCTCGTCTTAGGCAACTTTCCCCTACATCTCAATTTGAAAGCGCCCAAAATTAAATGTATTTAAAGTAAAAAGCATCCAAACTCAAAAGCGTCCGAATTTTAAGAGACTAAAATACAACCTTAAAAAAAACTGAAAATTCCATTCCATAACTTTAAGTGAAGACCTTGAAGCAATACTTCTTTTCCCAAAATTAAATTTCTGAAAGGTTCCCAGCCACCCAAATTCTGAACAAAATTTAAAACCCTCGAGTCCGACAAAGTTGCATAGAAAGAAGATTTAAGATTTAAAAGTTTCGGACCCATTCTCATCATCTGCCACCATAATATAACAACTGTGGTTGTTCCGCAAAGGCTTCAGGACACCTATAACAATAATTACCGTGTAGGAAAATTTTTCTCTATCTCATTTTTTTCCTTCTCTTTTCGTCTCTTTTGACCTTTCAGTCCAGACTGCGGGAACTGGACTCGGTAGTAATTTATGGAGCGAAACGCTACCCGGGTGCACTGGACAGATAGCGGCTCTTCACGGGATTTTACGGGTTTTGAATGGAACTGCACGTCGTAACGAATTAGTTCACATGCGGCAGCTTGGTCGCCTATGCAATTCGTGGCAGAATTCAAGGGCTAGGCAAGAAAAAAATAAACTAAAAAAAATAACTAAAAAGGAAACAAAATTTGAAGGCATAAAAAATGTAATTGTTCCTACTTGACAGTTTTTCTTCTCTTTTTAGACTATAGCTATTATTTAAATTTTAGTAGAGGACAATTAAAGAGCAAAAAATGGACAGTTTTTAATATTGAGAGCATCCGAAATTTGATCGATTAAAATTTTGGGTGCTTTCATCTTTAAAAGCTTTCAAATGTAAATATAACATTGGATATTTTAAAATTGGACACTCTCAACTTCGGAAGCTTTTAACTTTGGATGCTTTCAAATTTAAACGCTTTAAACCTCGGATGTTTCCAAATTTGCACGCTTTTAACTTTGAATCCTTCAAGCGCTTTTAACTTGGAAACTTCCAAATTTGGATGCTTTCTTTGAACGCTTTCAAATTTAAATCCTTAAACTTTGGATGTTTTCAAATTTAAACGCTTTTAACTTTGGATGCTTTCAAATTTGAATGCTTTAAACTTTGGATTATTTCATATTTACACGCTTTCAATTTTGTATCTTTGGAAACTTCAAAATTTGGTTGCTTTCAAATTTGAACGCCTTTAACTTTGGACGCTTTCAAATTTGAATCCTTTGACTTTGGATGCTTTCTAATTTAAACGCTTTAAACTTGGGATTCTTTCAACTTTGAAACCTTTAACTTCGAAAGCTTTTAACTTTGAATGATTTCAAATTTGAATCCGTCAACTTTGGCGGTTTTCAACTTTGGACACTTTTAAATTTGAATGTTTTCCAATTTGGACGCTTTAAACTTTGAATGCTTTCAATTTTGAATCCCTTTAAACTTTTAACACTTTTTAATTTCAACGTCTTAAACTTTTAATCCTTTAACTTGGGAAGATTTAAAATTTTCAATAATTTCCAATTTTAACTCTTTTATTATAACTTTAGGAGCTTCCAAATTTTAAATTAACAAATTTTAAGCGTTTTCAAATTTAATATTTTATTTCTAATTTTAATTTAACTAGGATGTTAGATTGTTGAAGAATGTTTTGAACAGTACAGATAGATCTTAATATTTTTTGTTTTTGCTGTTCAAATTATTTAATTACTTTTGAAAACCCGTGCCGAGGCAGATTTTTTCTCGTTTTAAAAAATAATTAAATAATTGGAACAGCAAAAACAACAAATATTAAGATCTGTCTGCATTATCTAATTTGAAGTGTTATTAATTTCAAATGTGTACGCTTTCAATATTTAGAAGCATTGATGTTTGGAAAAAAATTTGCAACGTTCTAATCTTAGGCCCTTTAATATTAGCAATTTTTTTAGGTTAGTGTTAACCCATGTTTATACTAAGAAACTTAACTATTAATAAAAATAAAAACGATTTATACAATTTGTGCACGTTGTACAATAAATAAGTTTTAAGGTAGCAGATTAATTTTGTAAATTCTAAAACTCAATTAATTTAATCGTCACTGGAATCACATTTCCAACCAAAAAGGGGCAGAGAAGATCAAAGAACGAGATTAAAAAAATGCTAGATGGTAGATAATTTACCTTAGTCTCGAGAACGGTGTGAACGGCTTCGGCGACCCGTGCGAAATTTCCTTTACCCAAAATCCTCAGCATGTGATAGTTGCCCACACTGTTCAACACCTTTTTGTTGTTATTACCAGCGTTGTTGACACTTATCCCCGATGTTGATCGCATCATCGTAATGGAAAATTCGATTACCGAGAGCTGGATTCTGCGAACCAAATCTCAATTTTAAACACTTTTCTTCCTGCAGGCTACGGATATTAAAATCTCGATTTTTCGTGGGGAAAATAATAATTCGCTAAATAAAGATACTGTGACTGAGTGTGCTGCTTGTTTTCATAGCGAAAAAAAGCTAGGTTCACTGATCACTTCTCGAAAACAAAAGACAATCAAAAATCGCAGATTGATTAGGAATATTTATTTTAAAATTTTTAAAATAAATTAAATAGTCATAATTTAATATACAAGATATAAATTAATAAAAAATAATAATAATTTAAATTTGAAAAACCAAAATTGGAGAAGTAAACGCTTTTAATTTTCGGCGTTTTTTAATTTTAAAGCAATATAAATTCTAAAACCATTAAATATTTAAAAACATATGCAACAATTCCTTTCCCAAAATCTGTTGATTTAATTTTAATACTTTCATTTTGTTGTTAAAGGAATGTTTATCTTGTGTGACATTTCAAGTAAACACTCTAGAAAAATATTCAATTTTTCAAACTGCCTTCATATTCTTTCCATTCAGCAATAAGAAAAAACTGAGTGTAAAAAATGAGGATCGTTAATAAAAGTGCTATACAAATCTCAGTGGACGATTATTCAGAGAGTTTGGCAACTCTGGTTAAATTACACTGATGAATATCGAGTACGATTCGGCATAAGTACGATATAAATAACACTGTGAATGCAGCGTGTAATACGATGTGTGTTTAACTTCAACGTATATCAACTACACGTTGTGCAAGTCTCACCGATAACGAGATACACGTGTTTTATTCTAAATATAGATTGCTAGGAATATTCTACATATTCCTATCGAGGGACAAAGTTCCCAGGAAAAGTAGATGAAGCACCGAGGGCATCGCCCTCCTAAAAAAATTCATTAGATCCAGAACTAATTTCCAAAATATAAAAAAATTGGTTTCAAATGTCAATATGTGCTTCAAATTTATTTTTATATATAAAGGCGTTTAAATATATGTATAAAGGCGTTGAAATTTATCAAGAAATTCAAAGATAGATTTCCAGTTGGAATTTTTCAAAGAATTAAAATTCCACATAGAAAGTCTCCAATATTTTAGTCGTCCAAATTTTAAAAACTGAAAGTAAAAGTTCCAAAATTTTTAATTTTTGAAAATTCAACCTGTCCTAAGATAAAATTTGAAATCGCTCGAATTCGAAGTTAAAAGCGTTTAAAGTTGAAAGCCTTTAGATTTTAAAATGGAAATCACTGAAAAATAAAGAAAATTAGAAAGCTCTCGGAATTTCAAAATTTCAAATCGTCAAAACTTGAAAACATTCAAACTTGAAAAAGGTCATTTTTTAATTTCAATTTAATTTAATTTAACTGGAACCCTTTCAAATTTGGGTGGTTTTATTTTTGAAATTTTAATTTCCAGCGCTCCTAATTTCAAAGTTTTAAATTTTGAACGCTTTCCATTTTGGACACTATCAAATTTGGGCTTTCCCATTTTTTTTTAAATTTGAATTTCCGGCGTTTCTAATTTAGAAGCTTTTAATTTTGGACGCTTTCAAATTTCGATGCTTTATAGTCTGAACGCTATAAATTTCGGTTTGGATAATTTGAACTTTGTATGATTTCGTGCGCTTTCAAATTTGGGCAGTTTTATTTTTTTAATTTTAATTTCCGGCGCTTCTATAATTAGGAAGCTGTACTTTTGAATGCTTTCAAAAGTCCGACGACTTCAAATTTATGTCCCTTTAAATTTCGATTAGAATAATTTGAACTTTGTACAATTTCAAATTCGGACGGCTTTAACTTTTGTTCTTTTTAATTTCGTGCGCTTTTAAAATTTGAAGCTTTTAATTTTTGTCGACTTCAAATTTGGTCGCTTCAGAGTTTGAGCACTTTCAAATTCGATCGAGTTTAAATTTGTATGCCTTGAACTTTTTAGACGTTTTTAACTTTAGACGTTATTAATTTCGATGACTTAAAAATTTTGACGCTTTTAACTTTAGGTGGTCTTAAAATAAGACACTTTTTACTTTGGACGCTTTTATACCTTCGGTGGATTTCACATTCTTAACGTACTGAAAAATGAGGCTTTTTTAGGAATTTTTTTCTCCGCTACTAATAAGGCAACAAAAAAATGGTTTCAAAGGTTTATTCAGCTAAAGCGAAACCATGTTTTTGAATTTGGTGGGCAGTATAACTCGAGCAATTTTCGTCCGATTGACTTGAAATTTTAACTGTAGCTTTGTAGATTATATAAAGCGGTACACACGGTTTTTAAGATTTATTAACAATAACATTTTTTATAAACAAATTAGGGTCTATTTTTTACCGAAATACAATTTTTTTCTAACTGCTGCTATTTTGCAAAAAATAAATTTTTTTAATAATCTTGTGTACCGCTTTAGATAATCTAATAAGAAGCTACAGTTAAAATTTCTAGTCAATCGGATGAAAATTGCTCGAGTTATACTGCCCACCAAATTGAAGAACATGATTTCGCTTGAGCTACTCCTATGCCGTCATTTTTTATTAAATAAAAACATTGTTTTGTATACCTAATGACATATAGAATAAACTCTTAAAGCCATTTTTTTGTTGCTTTATTAGTATCGGAGAAAAAAATTTCTAAAAAAAGCCTCATTTTTCAGTACGTCAAGGTGATATAACCCCTTAACTTTATAAGCTTTCAAATTTGGACGTTTTTAATAGTAGGATTTTTGTAATTTTAATTTAATTTAATTTAATTTATCATAGTTAAAAGCGTTCAAACTGGAAATGGAATACATCTCAAAGCCTTCGGAATATCAAAATAAAAAATTTGGACGCTTCCCAAGTTGAAATTGAAAACTAATTAAAATTTCAAATCGCCCGAACTTTAAAGGGTACAAAGTTGAAAATTTCAAACTTGAAAAAACTCATTAACTTGAAAAAGCTCAATTTCTAAGTTGTATTTTCAGGGGAAACTCTCTTCAAAAAATTAAAATTTCCGCATAGAAAGTCTCTAATATTTTCGTCGTCCAAATTTTGGAAATTGAAGGTAAAAGTTCCATAATTTGAATTTTTTGAACTTTAAACTGTCCTGCATTAAAATTTGAAATCGATCGAAGTAAATATACAATACAAAAGCGTCCAAAGTTGAAAGCCTTCAAATTTGAAAATTGAAATTTGAATTATGAAACTTGAAACTGTCCTAATTAAAAATTTAAAATCACCCAAAAATAAAGAAAATATGAAAGCACTCGGAATTTTAAAATTTCAAATCGTCCGAACTTGAAAAAATCCAAAATTGAAAAAGCTCAAAATTGCCAATTGCAATTTAATTTAATTTGCCATAGTTAAAAGCGTTGAATCTGGAAACGACCTATGTACATTTCAAAGTTCTCGGAATTTCAAAATTAAATATTTGGACGCTTTCCGAGATCAAATTGGAAATTATAAAGATTTCAAATAGCCGAAAAATAAAGTATCCGAATTTTAAAGCGCTCGAAAATAAAAACCTACAATTTGAAATCTTCGAAATCTGAAATAAAAACATTCGACTATAAACTATAAATATGTAAAAAAAAAAAACGTTCAAATTTGATAGCCTTTTAACACGAAAGCATCGGATCCTGCAAATAATTTGCATTTCAGATTTGAACTCTTTCTTGCAAAAATTAGACTTTTTTTTGCATAAAATGCACTGAGCACTGAGAAGTGTAAATTGCTTTCTTTTTTAAATTCTGCATTGAAAAATCGAAATGTAGAAAAACAAATTAAAAATCCGAATTTTAAAAACAACTGAGAGTACAAAGCAGAACTGTTGTTAAGTATAGTAAAGATATATTTTTCTGGTTGCATCTCGAAGCTCACACTTGTAATAACAAAAGAGTCTGAAAATCAACTGATTCGAGCGTTTCACCTCGGGAATAGGTTCTGGCAAGTCTCAATCGGAAAATTTCGTTTTCTTTTCCGGCATAGGAGGTGGTGCACGTGTGCCCGTTTAATTACAGTTCTATCGCTATTATCGGAATGATGAAAAGTACTCGTATGGGTCTAGGTATAACTCATAAGTATATAAGTATAAGTAGTTAATCTGCTAGTACGGTTGACCAAGGCCGCGGGTGGACTGACAATGAGTCAGTGCGAAACAGCTGTTCATCGTAACAAGTACAAACTACATATATGAAAACGAGAGATATCCTAGTAGTGCTTTAGATAGCGGCTTCCTGATGGCCTCGAGGGCATTAGTTCTCGATCGGACGACCAGTACACTCTTGTACACTGGCCGTCGTCATCGTCGCCGTTATAGTATTCCCCTCCTTTGGACTTATATTCACCACCAATACCAACTTATTCTTCACGCATCTACTCCAACCAGTTTTCCCGTTCTTCCGCATCTAATAAAACTATATCAGCTGCGAAACACGTGGCTGTAGTTGAATTTGCATTTTCATTATGGGCAGTAGGGTGTTTTAAAAACACATGAGTCAAAAGAATGTTGGACTGGAAGACATCATTGATCGATTTCTTGTGAGGAACACGTGTTTTTTTTCAAAAAATTAATATTAACACGTGCCACTGGGTCCTTGAAGTTTTCCATAAGATTAAGGGGTTGCATCTATCTGAAAAGACGAAAAAATAAGTTTTTTGTGTGATTTTTAAAACTTTTATTATACAAGATACAAAAAAACTGTTTTGGGGTTTTATTATGTATATATTGAACTGTACAAAATTTTTTTTTAATTTATTAAACAAAATGGCGGCTCAGTAGCACGCAGAAGAGAGGCGTCTAGTTTTGAAGGTGCTCCATGGCAAGCAGCGGGACTGGAGCAATTTTTATCCGATTTACACTCATCGCGCGTAATAAGACCGGGCATAATAGGGCCGGCTTCAAGGTTCTTCACGCTCGAACAGATAGGGCCGCCAGCAGTTTTTTACATCGCGACTCTCTGCGCATTTTCTTTTGTACGTTCAGAGACTATATACGCGATCCTGAATGTTGACATAAGACTGCTTTAATCCTAAATAAAGCTCGTCGCTTTAAATCTGGTACAAACTGGATTTTAATCGTACCCATTATAGTGTCGTCTACCCCCGAGGCCGGCCTTATTACGAGCGATGAGCCTTATTACTTGATTAGCTTCCTAATACGATTTTCTAGTGAAGTACATACGATTATTATGATTGATCAATTATTTTTTTTATGTCCAAAAGTCCAAATGTCCAAATGAAAATTTCTTTTCAAACTTCCATAATTTTTTCAAAAATTAATATTTTTTAATAATCATGTGTACTTCACTAGTAAAACTAACGTAGAAAATAAATTTTTTTTTATTAGGTGGAGAATTAGAATTGTTCCGCTGCTTGCCGTGGAACACCTTCAAAACTAGACGCCTCTGTTCTGCGTGCTATTGAGCCGCCATTTTGTTTAATGAATTAAAAAAAAAAAAGTTGTACAGTTCAATATATACATAATAAAACCTCAAAACAGTTCTTTTGTATCTTGCACAATAAAAGTTTTGAAAATACACACAAAAAACCTATTTTTCGTTCTTTCAGATAGATTGTAACCCCTTAACATGAGGAAAAAGACAAATGTTTCTAAATCTTTTTTATAACGAGGAAATGTATAATTAACCACAGAAACTAACTTATATCAGCTAATGGAAAATCTTCAAGGAGTATGAATCCATCATTAAGTTTTCATTTCCACCCTCCTAAACCCCTTTCACAGTGCCCCAAAAACCACCCCCATAGTAGGGTAATCATAATTTGACGAAATATTGACAATTATCACTTTTTTCCCATTTTTTCCCCACAGATCCACATTAGTAGATAAATCTTACTATTTTCTTCACTTTTTAAGTAATTTGTTATTGTTTAAAAAATTTTATTTGTTTAAATCATTTTTTTCACACATATTGTAAATTAATGGTGTTTTCTCAATGCTACAAGCTAATTAATCAACATAAAGAGTCAACGTATTCACTTCAGTTATGTTTTAATTGTTTAAACAATGTTTAATTGTTGAAATGTTGAAATGTAACTTCTACCCTGAATGCGATAGAAAATCACAGATTTTCTAAATTACTCAACAAGTACCATTAGCTTATTACAAATAAAACCTTTTAAGCTTCCTTTCAATTGTTTAAACAATTTTTGTTTGTTTAAATAATGTCTTTTTTCATAAATATTGTAAATTGATGGTGTTTTCTCAATGATACAAGCTAATTCATTATCATTAAGAGTTAACGTATACATTTCAGTTGTTTTTTAATTGTTTTGAAAATATTTAATTTTTAAATGTAACTTTAACTGAATTCGATAGAAAATCATAGTTTTTTGTAAATACTTTAACAAGTTTCATAAGTTTACGGTGATTAAAACTTTTTCAACTTCCTGTGAATTAGTATAGTATATATAGATGTTGATGGTAAAATTGTCTCTAATGTGAATTGTTTAAACAATTTTTATTCGTTTAAATAATTTTTTCTGTCAAAATATCGTGAATTAATGGTATTTTTATGGCAGTACTACCTAAGAAATCAATATAAAAGGTCCGTGTATTAGTTTCAATTATTTATCAATTGTTCAAACAATTAATATAACTGAAACTAATTCGCCAACCTTTTATATTGATTTTTTTTGTGGCAGTTTAATAAAAATACCATTCACGATATTTTGAGAAAAAAAATTATTTAAACAAATAAAAATTGTTTAATCAATTCACAGGAAGTTGAAAACAGTTTTAATTACATTAAAGTTTTCAAACTGGTTGAACTATTTACAAAAAATCATGGTATTTTGATTTTCTATCTGATTCAGGTAAAAGTTACATTTAAACAGTTAAACATTGTCTAAACAATTATAAAACTGAAATGAATGCGTTAACTCTTTATGTTAATTAATTAGCTTGTAGCATTAAGGAAACACCATCCATTCAAGATATTTGTGACAAAATTATTTAAACAAATAACAATTTTTTAAACAATAATAAATTACTTAAAAAGTGAATAAAATAGTAAGATTTATCTACAAATGTGGATCTGTGGTGAAAAAATGGGGAAAAAGTGATAATTGTCAATATTTTGTCAAACTATGAGTACCCTGCTATGAGGGTGGTTTTAGGCCTTTTAGGGGTACTGTAAAAAGGGTTTAGGAGGGTTGAAATAAAAGATTAATGATGGATTCATATTTCTTAAAGAGTTTCCATCAGCTGATATAAGTTAGTTCCTATGATTAACTTTATACATTTTTTCGTTTTAAAAAAGATTTACAAACATTTGTCTTTTTCCCCTTGTTAATCTTATGGAAAACTTCAAGGACTCAGCGGCACGTGTTAATAGTAACTTTTTGAAAAAAATACTTGTTCACTGTTCTTGGAAACCTCACAAGAAATCGATCAATGATGCCCTTAAGTCGAACACTTTTTTTTTAAACACCTTATGGACAGTTTCCTTTTTTAAAAAAATTTCCGTCGCTTCTAATTTGGAAGCTTTTAGATAGATTTATTTCTCCATTTTACAATATATGAGTTGTCCCCTTAATTACACTTCTTTTCATTTGACTAGGAATTTACAAATCTGAAAGAGTCATCCCATGCAATGACCAATCATATAATCAATGCAAGAGAGGACTCAGACATGGACTGCAAATTGCTCTTCCGGTTCTTTAGAGACAGAAGAATGACAAATGGTTCTTGGTCGTCCAAACAAATACACTTCTTTCCTAATTCTAGGTCACACAATATTATACAAAAAAAAAATTTATTTAATTAAGAAATTAAAAAGTTAAGTTTTACTTATGTCTAATGCTGCTCTATTTGGAAGCTTTTAATTTTGGACGCTTTCAAATTTTGGCAATTTCACTTTTCTGAGATTTTAATTTCCGGCGCTTCTAATTTGAAAGCTTTTAATTTTGGACGCATCCAAATTTTGATGTTTTTAACTTCATGCACTTTCAAAGGAGGGTGCCAATCTTGGGCCCAATGTGTCCATATTAGAAAAGCGTATTACTAAATATTAAATATTAAATATTAATATTAGATATTATTATTAAATATTCGATGACAGTACTGCTTATTTATCGTGTAACAAACGCATAATAATGGAGATTAAAGCCGCTTGACGCCCTGCCAATAAGCAAACTTTGAAAACCAATATCTTAGAAACGGCTCAATTTTGGGTGTTACACCTATTGACTTTTTTGTTTGCTGGACAAGTATAACAACTTAACACACTTTTCAGATCTGGATATTGTGGGCCTAGAATCCCATATGACATTGGCACCCTCCTTTTTTAATTTTGGACACTTTCAAATATGGGCTTTTTCATTTTTTTGACATTTTAATTTCCGGCGCTTGTAATTTGCAAGCTTTAATTTTTGTCCCTTTCAAATCCGAGCGTTTTCAAATTTAAATGTTTTATAATGCGGTCGACTTTAAATTTGAATGCTTTAAACTTCGGACGCTTTACATTTCGGTCACTTTAAAATTTGGATACTTTGAACTTTGTACGATTTTTAACGTTTGGCGTTCTTAATATCGGGCGCATTCAAATTTTGAAGCATTTAATTTTGGGCACTTTTAAATTTGGACGCTTCATAGTTTGGGCACTTTCAAATCCGGTCGATTTTAAAGTATGCTTTTAACTTTTTAGTCGTTTTTAATGTCGTTCGCTTAAAAAATTTGACGCTTTTAACTTCAGGCACGTTTAACAGGTGCTTTTAATATTTGGACGCTTTTAAAATTTAGACGTTACCAAATTTTGGTGTTTTTAACATTTCTCATTTTTAATTTCGAGCGCTTTTAAATTTTACATTTTTAAATTCGGGCGCTTTCAAATTCGGAAGCTTTTAATTTTGTTCGTTTTCCAATTCAGACGTTTTTAAATTTAGATGCTTTATAATTTGGACGCTTTTTAATTCGGTCGATTTTCAATTAAATTTTGACGCTTTTTAAAATTTGCACGTCTTGAAATTCAAACGCTTTTAACTTTTGACGTTTTTAATTTCGTGAGCTTCAAAATTTTGGCGCTTTCAATATTTGCACGCTTCAAGCCTTCAAAATTTTGACACTTTTAATGTCAAGCGCTTTTAACTTTAGACGTTTTAAACTGTGGATGGTTTCAAATTTGAACGCTTTTAACTTACTAACACTCAAATTTTGACACTTTTGACTTTAAACTTTTTTATTTTCTGACCCTTTTTAGTTTTTCCCTTTTAAATTCCGGCCGTTTCCTTATTCAACTTTGAACATTTTATCTTATAAGACTAATTTAAAATTTGAAAATCAGTACTGTAAGTAGCCAAAAATAATAGCGAAAGATTTTTTTAACGCTATTATTTTTGGTCGCTTTTATAGCTTTCAGATATTTTATATCATTTTAAATTTTGAATCCTTTGAAATTGCTTTAATTAAAATTAATATTGATATGAATAAATAAATTTGCAAACTTAAAATCAAAACAAAATCATCTCTTTTTTCAGTACATTATGATTTCATAAAGCTGGTATTAAAAGTGTGACTGTGAGAAATAAGGAGCTACGATAGTAGTTCCGGCAGAAAGTCACACCTCGAATCATTTTAATCGGCCTTACTATTTGATCGGACACGTTCGATAATGGAGGATGGACGTCATGGATGTTTATTGTCCGATTAGCAACGGTATAATCGCACGTGTCGGACGTGACTCTGAGACCGTCCACTTCGCCTGCGACAGTGTTATAAATATAATTACTTCCATTATCAACTTTTTTATACTTAATAAGTGTGCCTTTCTCTCCTCACTTTGATTAGGAGCAATTAGATGGTCGTCTAAACGTAAACTCATTGCTCCATTTTCAACTTGTAATTTCTTTTTATTACTTTACTTAATTTACAACAATTTACGAATAATAAATTTCAAATACGTATTACTTATTATTTATCCATAAATTACTTATTTGTATTTTTTAAATTTATATTTTCATAGCTTCAATGTATTATCCTTGACGATAATGGTTTTAATGTTGATTTTATCATTAATGTAAATTGCTTTAAAATATTTTCGTTAGTTTCTAAAATTTTTATCTTAAATTTGCATCATGAATTTAACTCTAGATAGTCACACTGGGTCGTTTGATCCGGAAATTTTTTTCTTCTGAAACTGTCTCATCCTACATTTCTAGCTAAGAGAATTAAAGAAGTAATAATTTAAAATGGTTTTCGTGAAAAAAATTTTGTTGAAAAACTTGAATTTTTCAGGAATATTTTTGAGTATGATGCCACTTTAAATGTTATTTTATTTTAATGATAATACAGTCTCCAATGTTTAAACTTCATCCCAGGATTTTTTCTGATTCAATGAAACTGTTATTTTTTAAACTGCAGTTCATCAAAAATTGACTCGGGTCATAGTGACCCAGTGTGACGGTCTCGTTCGAAAAAACAAGGTATGACTGCCTAGGATTAAAATAGTTCTACTTGAACTTTGAGTTGGTCTTTTACAAACAGTAGATTGGCCAATAATTCTTAGTTTTTCTGTTCAAGCTTAAGTACTAATGCCGGATTACACTGGCAGCTTAGAAGATAAGCAGTTGAGCAGTCCACTTAAGAAAAGCTTATCTCCTCGATCCCAAACTAAAATGTCGTGTTCAAGTATAATCAAATAGGCCAGGGCTTAAATCTCCTCCTTTCTCACAAATTCACCCAAACTTCTACAAATAATTGCTTTCAAATTTTTCATTTCTTAAGAACTTCACTGCAAAGCAGAATGTAAACATTATCAAATCTCGACTCTTAAAAATCGAATGACTTCAAATTCTTTGTGCTTTCATATTTGGATTTAATCTTTAAATTCTTTGTGACCGTCTGGATTTTTTGAAATTTGATTTATAGAATTGATTTATAGTTTGATATTTATATATAGTTAAATCCATGTATAGGGTAGAGTGACTCGATCTGGATAAAAAAAGTTTTCACTTTATAATAATTAAACATTTTACAGAAAAAAGGTATTACGTACCAAATTGAAGACAAAACATTCCTTTAAACAATACCAGTAACGTAACAAAGATTATGTCAGGTATTTATCTGCAACTAACCTTTTTCTAAACCATTACACTTTTATGCAGACGAGGATTTGGGACAACGATCCGGATAATCGTGTTTTACAGCACTCACAGTGTTAATTGATCGATATTTCACTTGATCTCATCGAATAGCATTTCAGCACTGTAACCTTTAAATGTTTTTGCTCGATAAAGTAATATCTTTAAATATATTGTAAAAAATAAAACAGCTATTATCTCTATCGTATTCGCTATTAAATGATGAGAGCCACTTCTGCCAACTTCAAATGCTGAAAACATCTACTGAAATAACTAGTTCTTTTACATATGTTGGAAAAATGTGCGGGTCATTTGAAAAACTTTTAAATGTTTTTTCACGAATTATCCAGATCGGGGAAAATGACACGACCAATAAAAAACATCTTAATTACGTTGTTTGTGATCATTAAAAGTATGTTTCTGTGGAAGGTTTTAAAGTCAAATGTTTCGTGAATATAAAGAACAAAAGAAACAGATGTCAAAAAATCCTAAGGTAGTAAAAATGACGAAATTATCAAAGGTAAAAAGTTACGTCTTCATGTCGAAAACACATTTTTAGATTTTTTTATTTAAAAACGGGAAATAAGAGGTAAGCCGTGTTATGACGCAATCCCTTTTTGTTAATTTTACTTATAAAAGATTACTCCATTTCGTTTAATTCAAATATTTAATCATTTTTACGTATTATTCAGGTCGGGACCTTATCTAGTTCGGGTCACTCTCCCCTAAATTTATAAAAGTCCAAAAAGATACGAAACTAAATATACAAACAAATGTTTTAATTAATTTATAATAATTAATTTCACATAATAATTCTGAACTGTTTACTCGAATTTCTAAGCCAGTAAAAATAAAAATAAAACTGGATTAACGTCTGACATCAATTTTTTGTCACTTTCATTTATCTCGAGGAAATTAGAGTGACAGACAAAGGTTTCTCTGTGACTGTGAATCTTTCTTGTGGCCTGTACTGCGTCTAGTTTGATTCCATTACACTCGTATAGAAAGACTTATCGATAACCAATGAGAAGTGATGAGTTTCGACAGCTCTTGATAATTTTCTGGCGCGTGTCGCTTGAATCTTTACACATGTGTGTATCGAGTTATAAATTAGAATATGGTATATAGAAAATCAATCACATGACTATCTTCTTGGGACAATGGGGCCTCTGTTTTCTGACTATCGACTCACTGCGCCATAGCGATATGTGTAACTGTGCCAATGAACACAATTCGATATAAATGTGCTATTATTATTATGGAATTGAAAAAGAATGAAAAATATGCCCACCGATAAGACGATTCGAGAACCTGCATAATTCCAGATAAGGTAAATGTGTGCACTTTATTATGTAGACGTCAGAATCAAAGAGCTTCGTGTCATCAAATCAATATTAAATCCTTTCAATTCAATTTTCATTATTATTGTTTGAATGTTGAAATGTAGAATTTCTTTACTTGTGTCTATTTATGCATGTCAAGAGACTAGTTCATGATGCAAATGGGTGAGAGGTCAGAAATGTAACTCAGTCTGATCTTCGTGTCGTAAATCACCATATATTTTAAACACAAC
>JBAGKK010495912.1:0-15273 GCA_037177015.1 Euceroptres primus
GCCACTCCGCGCGCCCTAGGCGCGCTGAAACTTGCGAGCGCAGCGAGCCGCGCGCGATGAGAATGTGCCCGCGCCCCTGAAGGGGGCCTGGCAGATTTTTTCTAATGTTTCTCCGGGATTCCGATCTGTGTTGTGAAGTTTTTGTGAATAAATGTGTGTTATGAGGGTGATGAAATATTTTTTTCAACTAGAGTTTAAATTCGGTCGAGGACACAGTCTCCTGGAACTAGGAAAAATAGTGAAAAGTAGTCATTTTGACAAAGAATTTTTTTCAGTGTAGAAGCTTCAGAAGTTTTAAGTACATACATAATGAGGAATCTTTTAAGTTCATATAATTTTCCTATTCTAATTTTCTTATACATATATCCATAATTTAGATATATTTTTTTCGCCTCTAGGCTTTCTCTATATACAGGGTGTCCCAGAACTAAGTGTCCGGATTTATATGGCTGTAAAAAAAAATAAATAAACCGAAACTTCCTCTGGCAAAAATGTATTGAAGTTTTAGTTTTTGAGTTATGAAATGATTAAGCTGGACCAATCAAGAGCGCCGCATAGAAAGTCGTACGTGCATGAGAGGGAGGTCAACGCTGTGTTGTTAGAGGCCACTGCATCTTCACTCGATATCCCCACTCTGAGAGCCCGCTGTACGTTCGACACTGTGCAGCGGTTCAAGTGGGGATATCGAGTGAAGATGCAACGGTCTCTAACACAGCGTTGGCCACCCTCTCACGCACGTACGACTTTCTATGCAGCGCTCCTGATTGGTCCAGCTTAATCATTTCATAATTTAAAAACTAAAACTTCAATACATTTTTGACAGAGGAAGTTTCGGTTTATTTATTTATTTTTTTTATACAGCCGTATAAATCCGGACACTTAGTTCTGGGATACCCTGTATTATAACTTGCGGTAACTTGCCTCTCGGCAGAAGAATTACTTTCTTCATACCATCACCATAATAAAACTTTCCCCACTTACATCGTCCATATTTCTCATCTTGCGTTCCTCGCCATGTGTAATAATAATTTTAAAAAACTAAGTTAACGATATCACACCGCTTTTACTACAATAAAGCCTATAATACGATGGGCATCGCCGTGACATAAATCACCCTGGTAAGTTATATTAACGGTATTTTACACCGGGGGCTGCAGAGCGAAGCCGCGGCAGCATTATACCCGTCGAGTAAGAAAGTAAGTAGATCTACCGTACCCCCCGAAGAGAAACCATGGCGCAGTCTCGCTTTTCGCGTTCCTGCCACCTTATCCTAACCTCATACAAAGTCCCCACTCCATTTATACCCACCCCCCTCACCAACCACCCTGTGATCTTCCCTCGTTCGTTGGACTAAAGCCACCCACGCATATAACTCACTTGCTAGGCGAACGCCTAGGCTATGTCCAGCTTGAAAAATAAGAAGTTAGGTACAGGAAAATTACAAATTGTTCAGGATTACTTCAACCCCCCAACCATCAACCACCATCGCCCTTTCTGCATTGCTGCGTTGTCTACTTTCTTATTTTTCTTTTTTTAGTTTGGTCTTGTCTTCTTTCCAAGCCTTCTTCAGTTTTTCGGCTCTTGTGAGCCTTTTTATTCATGTGGATGCAGACTAACGTTGCACCATAATCAACACAGAAAAAAATAGTATATTGTGCAACTAGAGAGAAGTAACCAACTTTTCTCCCTAGTTTCACACGACATATTTCCTTACAAGTGCATAAAAAAGTAAATCTTTCATGCTTCTAGAACGGGAGGAAAGAGGCCTATTCCAGCTCACACGCAGAGAAACTAATCTCGCGCATCACGAACGCTTTCATTACCTTCCTAGGAATGAAAATATTGGTAATTTTGTTTTCTTCCCTAAGGAGGTAATGAAAACATTCGCGATGCGCGCATGCGGGAGATTTTTTTATCTGCGTGTGGGCTGGAATCGGCCTCTTTCCTCCCGCTCCAGAGACGTGAAAGGCTACCGTTTTTATGCACGTATGAGGAAAAAGTACTTTTTCAAATATTCAAGCCAAAAATTGGGCTTAATTTAAGGTGTAACGCTTTTAACACCCGAGGAAGAAGGATAGATTTATGCAATATATCTGGAGAAAAGGTTCACTGAAATGAAGCTGTAACAAAAACTAAACTATTTTTCCTGTCAAGGATGGCTATAACTGCCGTTGTAAGTAAGAAGACGGCAAGTGTTAAATCAGCTTTCTAAATCTAAAAATGGTAACTTTTTACTATATCATAAAACAGTGACGATTCGCTCACCAAATGATTTAGTAACCATTTTTATTAATTTTTAGTCGATAATCACATTTCTCAAGGTGATCACGGTACCCATTCATTTAGTAAAAAATTCACTATTGGAGTAATGTTCAGTACTGTGACTAAAGTGAATTAGAATTATTTCACTGTGAATTAGTCATTGTTGATTTAAAATTAATAGTTAAAAAATAGTTACTAAATAATTTGGTGATCGAATCGACACTTTTGCATCAATTAAAAGTCTATTTTAGATTTAAAGTAATTTAATGGATATGTCAATAGTTTTTCGACTGTTTTTGGGTAATTTTAGCGAGATATACCCTTCTCTGAAAGTAAAATAATTGTTGGAAAATGCAGATGCCGTCTTTATAACTAATTAATCAATAATTAATTTTAAAAATACACTACTGGTCAGAATTGAGGGACGACTTTCAAAAATCGTATTAAAAACATGCCTGTCTTTCTTGGTGGATATCTCATCAAGAAATAAAGGCATGTATAGAGATTTATAAAAAAGCATCGGAAAGCTTATTAAATTCCACGTCTAATAAGCCCTATTTGAAGTATTTTCGATAAATGGGTACCGAACAGCGTGAGGGCGATACCGTCGTAATTTCCGTTTTTGGCAAATTTTCAAAATTTAACTTCAACTTTCTGCATTTTTTAGGAAAGTGATTGGAAAAATTTGAAACTTTGCTAAACTGAAGTCTGAAATCTCAGTTTTAAAATAAGAGTAAACCTTTTATTTCTTGATGAGATATCCATCAAGAAAGACAGGCATGTTTTTAATACGATTTTTGGAAATGGTCCCTCAATTCTGATCGGTATCTAGTGTATGAAAGTTTTTTAGGAATAACCCAGATAGATAAATTTTAGATCTCTTGTCAATGAATCTATTTCCAGCTTTTTTAATTTGACGTCGGGCAATGAAATATGAAATTCTTCTTAACTCTTCTACTTACATATGCCGAGATAGGTAAGGGTATGCCTTGTTTAATTTGACATAAGACAACAAAATATAAAAACGAGGGGTTAACCACTAGACATTTTTATGTACACCTTAATTGAAGAATTTAAAGAATTCAGAAGAATTCAAATGGAATTCAAAAGAATTCAAAGAATATAAGATAAATTCAAAAGAATACACGATTAATTCAAGAATTCAAAGAATTCAAGATGAAGTCAAAAGAGTTCAAAAGAATTCAAGAATAAGTGTCCACCTGAATTCAGTAGTAGTTAAACCTTCGTATAAAAAGAATTTCTTTAAATCCCATGCGAAAAAATTCTCAGGAAAATTTCTGTGAATTCGTTTCCGGGAATTCCCTGGGAATTTCGCAGGAGAAATTGTAGGGAATTTCTCAGGAAGTTTATAGCAATTTTTCCACTATCATTTCCTGAGAATCTTCGGGAAAATTCCAAGAAATGCATTCCCAAGAGTTTACTGGGAAGTTTTTGGGAATTTTCCTGGAATCCATTTCATGGGAATTTCCTGGAATTTTTCTGAGAATCCATTTCCGAGAAATTCCTAGAAAACTCCCAGGAATGGATTCCCGGAAAAAAATCCGAGAATTTCTCGGAAAACTCCCGTGAATTTTTAAAAATGGGATTACACTCATCTCGCCTTACTGTGCCGCTTGTTCTTGTGCCGGCTTCACGGTTCTTCACGCTTGACTGCTTCTGACTCCCCCCTGAGCGTCCCTTGATGCCCTTTACTGAAGCTCATCGCTTGGACAATCAGAGCCGCATCAGAAGTTGTTTACATCGCGACTCTCTGGGCATATATTTTTGTACATATATTTGTTCATATATTTTATTTTTGCACATATATAGTCTATATATGAGACTATATCTCCGGTCCTGAGTTTTGACATAAGAGTGCTCACTCGTCGCTTTAAATCCGGTTCAAACTTGATTTTAATAGCGCCCGTTACTGTACCGACCAGATCCGAGGCCGGCACATTTACGAGAGATGAGTGTATATAGTTGAAAATTTAACTTTCTTCAACTTTTATCTCAACAATTTTTTTTTGTTATTTTTTAAATAAAAAACATATTTAAGTAACAGAATGGTGTCTCTTTAAGAATTTGAATAAAAATATCTTTATGTCTGTTTCTATATTATAAAAATATCTTTTTATCTTTATACTGCTTCAAATGTAGCAAGGTATAAATAGTTTCTCCAATTCGTAAAATTGCGAACAAGTTCCTTTTTTTTAAAGAAAAATAACTTGGAAAAATTTACATTTCCTAGCCCTTCGGGAAACGATTATGTACACTCATCGCGGGTATTAAGGCCAGTCGTAATATGGTCGGCTTCACGCTTGACCGGTTCTGTCCTCCCCCCCTGAGCGTCTCTTGACGGGCGACACTGAAGGCCATCGCTCGAACAGTCAGGGCCGCCAGAAGTTGTTTACATCGCGACTCTCTGCGCATTTACTTTTGTGCGTTCAGAAACTATATATGCGGTCCTGAGAATAGACATAGAAGTGCTCGCTCGTCTCTTTAAATCCGGTTCAAACTGGATTTTAATATTACCCATTATAGTGCCGTCTACCCCTGAGGCCGGCCTTATTACGCGCCATGAGTGTATAGTGTGGAGTCGATTCCTGGTGGTTTAAAAAGTTAATACTTTTTTGCAAGCTTCTTTTTATCACTCAAGTATTTTCTATTGAAAATCGTTTTCTTTTGGAATTAAAGTATTTCTTATGAATTATTTTTTTTTTTTAAATAAATTAATGTTCCATAGGCAAAGTTTTTTGTCTCTCAATTTGATTGTTTCTTTTTTTAAAGGAATTTCGTGGCCCTAAAACCAAAGAGTTCTATCCCGAATTTTAAAAGTCACTTGTTTCTCACTTGTTTCCTGTGACTTCACATGCAAAATAAATGAGAATCAAGTGACAGTTAAAATTCGAGATGTAACCCTTTGGTTTTAGGGCCAATATTTTTTAAGAGTGCAAAAGACTAAGCGATGTTGTTTATATATTTTTCTTTCGGAACATAATTTTAAGTTTCTTTCATTAAAAATGTTAAACAATTCTTTTGACTTTTGACCGCAATTGAGCAAGACTTTTCATACACCAGTCAGAATATAAAAGATTCTCCCATTAAACCTGCTCTGCAGATATTACATTTTACTCTTGGTCCGAGGCCGGACCTCTAGCATCGTTTAAACTTGCGTCGTTATGAAAAAGTTTTATTTCCAATTTTCTTTGAATCCCCATTGAATCTGCTCTGTAGATATTACATTTTACTCTTGAACCACGCCGCTGAAACCTTCCGACAAAACCGAGTAAAGAGAAACTGAGAAATAAATGAGTGGTAATTTATAATTCTGCGTAATATGAAAGTCGCTCGATTAATACTTAACCAAAAATTACAATTTATACAAAAATTGTACAAAAGTACAATTTATAATTTATCATGTATTAAAATTCAAATCGATATTAGTTCGCAGTCTCTAATACAATTTTATTGGTTATAATCATATTTTTTACAACCAACATAAAAGAATGATTTATAAAAAATAATTCAAGTCAAGATACAGCATTTTCATTGTGAATAAACATACTAGCAGGGAGTGATTAACTTTGATCTTTTAAACCAACTTTGTTTCTCTTTAATAATGGACGTAGTAACTTTATATGCCCCGCAGTATTTTTATTTAGCTACTAAATGGAATTAACGGCCCGTTATTTCAATACCTGAACCCGCACCTGTTAATTTTAGAGCTTTGCTTGGGACTAGGGGAAAATGGTGTGAGGAGCAGAAACTTTATGGTTTCAACCTTCCTTTTCTCACGTACTGTGAACGCGGGTGATCTCTATTAGAAAGGATTTTTTTTGCTAAAATATCGATATTCGTTTGCGTGCAGACACCGGGTGAATTTTTGCTATCACATTTATATCACGAATTCAGGTTCCTAAAATACATCAAACTCACTTTTATAAAATGAAATGAATTTTCCTTTTATGAAAATTTTTCAAAAATGCATTACATATTTTATTGCACCCCAATTTATTGATATTATATTGATATTTATATTATGTTAACAAGTGATTCTTTTTCTGTTGCAGGTGAGTTCAGACTTCTGCCTTTGAAAGACGCGTACCTTAATTTGGAACACTGAGAAAAAAATGCTAGTATATAAAAGTATAAAGTCATATTATGTTGAATACCTAAAATAATAATTTGCGTACCTTGAATCTATGGAACTAAATTTTTGGTTTGATGTGAGGAATTAATTAAGAGAGTACAAGGGTAAAATTTTCGATTTTTTTCATTTTACTTTTCTAGAATCATTTAAAAGTATTTTAAGCCATATCCCATTCACAAATTTTGAAAATTGCAAAAGATACAGTGATACAGCTACAAAAGATACAGCCTAAATCGTGAACGAGTATCAATGGCGTACAAGCGGGAGCTCCAAACTTTAAACTGCTTTTTCTTCGTCTTCGATTTTTTTGGTCGACGGCCTCGATAACTAACGAACAAAATTTCTAGTAATACACGGTAGAAAACCTGTAACTATCAATACAGAAAAAGAAAAACCAGAACTCCTGCAGCTGATCATTATTTCTTTGAAGATACACTATTTTTTTCCTTGGTTTTAGTTTTCAAAAGGAAATTACGGGTTAAATGCCATAACATGGCACAGTGACAAAAAACAAGTGAAAGTTCCAGTCGCTTCAACGTGAAAATATAGTTCACCTTTTTCTTGCTCTGTTTGACTGAAATATAACAAGTTATTTTGGTACCTCTAATAACCTGTTACTGACACAATTTCAAATAACTACAGTTTAATTAAAAATAAGACTCTTTTAAAGACTCCATTCGATAAAGTAAATAAAGATTAACGAAAATTAAGTTTTTCCACCTTAAAAAGGTATATAATTTTCAATGGCAGAAAAAAAATATTTTTACCTATATCTCAGTTCGACTCTGAATGTAGTTAACGTTTTTCTTGTTCTGCACGGCATAACAGTACCAAATTTTCAAAATATTCAAAAATTGTAATTTTCCAAATTTCGAAAATTGAAATTTTCAAAATTTTGAGGCAGGTCTGTCAAGAACAGTTAAGGGACACGCGAAAAGTGATAAACTTTTGAGGATTTCCTAAAAGAGGGATATTTTCAAGCACACAAAGTCCAAGTACTTATGTAAGTATTAATATGTCGTGATTGGTAACATATATCTCTGGCATGGCAGCCCGTGAAGACGCCACACAGTGGGGAAAAAAGCACTTTTTTTGGACAAAAATCGACCGACAATACAATTCTTAATGAACTTTGATGTTTTTTTCTTTCGAAATTACCGTAAGTCTTCCAGATATTATAAGTGACTGCAAATATTTCACTTAACTAAATAAAGATTTGTTATTTGACAACAAAGTTTAAACTTTTTTTTGTTCAACTTTTCATTGATACCATTTCCTTTAAGATTCTCAAATTTATTAAAACAGGTCATAAATCAATGTAATAACTAACTAAAAATAATGTCTAGTAGGTTAGAGTAAGAAAAAAATGGTTTATAATGTTATAAACAAACTATTGAACAAAAGTCATTTTTTCGTGATTCGCAATGATTAGCCAAATTTTAATTTCCTAGATTTTGTATGAAGTATAACAGATAATAATTTGCGCCTATAATTAGTTGAGAATAGCTGCTGTTTACCAATTATTTAAACAATTTTTATAAACAAATGCACACTTTAACCATTTTTTCATGAATAGGCTCCATTTTTTTTTTGCGGAATCAACTTGAAATGTTTTACCAAAGACTCCTTGCTGTCATATTTTTCCTACTTACAAAAACTGTTATTTATATAAACAATTTTTATAAACAAATGCACATTTTCACGATTGTTTTATGAATAGGCTTCATTTTTTTGCGGAATTAACTCAAAATGTTTTGCCAAAGACTCCTTTCTGCCATATTTTTTATGACAATAATTGTTAATTATGTAAACAATTTTCATAAACAAATGCACATTTCCACTAGTTTTTCGTGAATAGGCTTCATTTTTTCAACTCGAAATGTTTTGCCAAAGAGTCTTTGCTGCCATATTTTAATTATGACAATAATTGTTAATTATATAAACAATTTTTATAAGCAAATGCACATTTTGACCATTTTTTCATGAATAGGCGTAATTTGTTTGCGGAATGAACTAGAAATGTCTTTCCAGGGATTCCTCGTTGTCATGTATTTCAAATTGATAGAAGCTGTTAATTGTTTAAACGAAAATTAAGCCTATTCATGAAAAATGCTGAAAATGTGCGTTTGTTTATAAAAATTGTTTATATAATTAACAGATTTTGTTACTATGAAAAACATGACAGCAAGGAGTCTTTGACAAGATATTTCGAGTTGATTCCGCAAAAAAAATGAAGCCTATTCATGAAACAATCAGGAAAATGTGCATTTGCTTATACAAATTGTTTATATAATTAACAATTATTGTCATTATGAAAAATATGGCAGCAAGAAGTCTTTGGCAAAACATTTTTAGTTGATTCCGTAAAAAAAAATGAAGTCTATTCATGAAACAATCGTGAAAATGTGCATTTGTTTATAAAAGTTGTTTATATAAATAACAGTTTGTGTAATTATGAAAAATATGACAACAAGGAGTCTTTGGTAAAACATTTCAAGTTGATTCCGCAAAAGAAAATGAAGCATATTCATGAAAAAATGGTTAAAGTGTGCATTTGTTTACAAAAATTGTTTAAATAATTGGTAAACAGCAGCTATTCTCTACTAATTATAAGCGCACATTATTATCTGTCATATTTCATACAAAATCTATGAAACTAAAATTTGGCTAATCATTGCGAATCGCGAAAAAATGACTTTTGTTCAATAGTTTGTTTATAAAATCAAAATCAATTTTTTTCTTACTCTAACCTACTGGATATTATTTTGAGTTAGTCATTACATTGATTTATGGCCTGTTTTAATAAATTTGAGAATCTTAAAAGAAATGGTATCACTGAGAAGTTAGATGAAAAAAAGTTTAAACTTTGTTGTTAAATAACAAATTTTTGTTTAGTCAGAGTAAAATATTCACAGTCACTAGTTATACCTGGAAGACTTACGGTCATTTCTAAAAAAAAACATCAAAATCCATTAAAAATTGTATTATCGGTCGATTTTTGCCCAAAAAAGGTGGTTTTTTCCCACTGTGTGGCGTCTTCGCAGGCTGCCAAAGATATAAGGTCATAATCTCATCAGTCGTATCAAACCCTAAGAAAAAACGCAATTTTTTGATTTATTTTAAAATTTTGAGTGCGTTAGAGTTGGGGGGGGGGCAATCTTGATAGTTTATCACGTATTTTTGAAGGTTTGACGAATATCTCGGCCTATCATAATGGGGAGGGAGGTTCGTGAAAATGGCTGAAAAAAGTATTACTTATTTTATGGACGATCCCTATGTCATTGATTTAATAGAAGTTTTTTTCTCAGTGTATTTAAAAAAATATATATTTGCAGCTTCTATTTAAAAGTATAATTTGATTGTTGATCAGATATTTCAAAAATTGACGATTTTGCGGTTGAAATTTTTCAATGTTTATTACATTTACCAGTCCATATTTCCGAAGGCGTTGAGGCGTGTTGACAAGATCGATTTTTACGAAGCGGAAGTCGCGCCTCGTTGAGTGCCTTTTGGACTACGTCTCGTTGAAGAGAATCTGTCGTTTTTTTCTCCACGTTTACGAGTTTCATTTTATCGCGAAAATATAGCGGGAAACACGAGAAACGTTGACGCGCCTTTCGATATTCTAGGGACATTGCCATCGAAGAGACTCTCTTTGACAAGTTGCTGCGAAAATGAAACATCAAGTTGGTGGTAACAGTCTGTTCGATTTTTCACTTTGAGCTTCTGAGAGATTTCAATGCGTTCAATTTGATTGGCTGATGCAGCTTTCTATCACAAACTTATATTTTCAAAATTGATACTGGCATAATATAAGCAATATAAGGGAAAATCTGAATTTTGGCATATCGATTCTGAAGTCCGGATTATTTTAGAAAATTTAAAAGTAACTGTTACAAGATTTGATGACAATTGAAAAATGTCGATGGAGAGTATCACGACAGAATGATCAAAGCCCAAAGGTGTGGATTTTTTTCTTCCCTTGATGTCAAAGTGCCCGAGAAGTCGCTTACAATCGATTGCTCGAAGCAATCGAGCTTGATCGTGTTCTGCTTCGGTGAACTTTTACGTTTGACACAAGGCGTATGGTTCATTCAAAGTTGAGCATTCGATTTTCGTAAACGTTTTCACGAAAGTAGCAAAGAGAAAGCAAGTTTGAATTATAATTTAAAGTAATATCTGTACAAGCTATTTACAATATGTCTTTTCATGGAAAGTCCTGAAATTTTAATGTCAGTTAATTTCACATGAATGTTTGAAGATATTCCTTAATAATTTCAGAGCCTTTAAAGTCTTTAGATTATGAAGCAATCAAATTTAAAAGCAAGCAGTGTCTAGTATCACGGAAATTTCCGTACAACTAGCACACAACATAGTACGAGCCGAGGTTATTGTTACAGAATTTTTCTGCACAATAGCCTGTCCCCTCTTTGTGTTGTATGCTACTTGTACGGGAAATTCCGTAACAATATCCACAGCCTTAAAAGTATCCAAATATATGTATTTTAAGGTAGTTCACGCGCGCGAAATTCGTCCAAAAGTTTAAACTCAGGGAGATCCAAAACGCCATTGTTTTTCTCCTAGCCTTTCGTCAAAACTTTAGGTTAGGTTTGTACACTCTTAATCGCGACATAAACAAACTTCTAATATACGTACACATCGAATACTAGTTAAGCAATGAACGTGGCAACACCGCAGCCATGCTCAGAAGTTGAGCATGACAGTTCAAAGGGTCTACACACGTGTATATGACAAGCGTCTTGATCAGCGAGTCAAACAGTGTTGCCAAATCGTCAGTACTTCCTTGCGCTGTATTTTTTGCGTGAATAACAGTATTATTCTTTGGAATGGTATGTCTTTTATACTAGATTCGAGGAACAACTGAAATTTGTGTAAAATATTCGTATTATATTCTTCTATACATCTCTAGTTTTTAATCTAAATATGTAGTAGGAACTGTTTAGATGCTACAATCAAAAGTGTATCAATTTAACTCGTTTTCTGTATGGGACCCATGAAAACAGTACTGTTTTCAATAGACAATATCTACCTTCACAGATTCAACATCGAGTTAAAAACTGCAACTGCAACTCATCTAATTCTATTAAAATCCAGTTTGAACCGGATTTAAAGCGACGAGTGAGCACTCTTATGTCAACAGGACCGCATATATAGTCTCTGAACGTACAAAAGCATATGCCCAGAGAGTCGCGATGTAAAAAACTTCTGGAATTTGCACAGGAATTGTCTGAAATTTTCGCAATACATACAGGAGATTACACTCACCTCGCGTTACTGTGCCGCTCGTACTTGTGAGGCACAGTAACGCGAGATGAGTGTAATCTCTCCTGTATGTATTGCGAAAATTTCAGACAATTCCTAAGAAATATGAAATCTCGCGTGAACTACCTTAAAAGCTTCTAAAATTAAATCCAAATTTTCCTGGATCGGTCCTGCACAAAAAAATGTGTCAGTCTGTGGTCATTGGAAAATAATAGCATACACTCGAATCTTGTTTTAAGATACCGCAACAACAGAGCGAGCAGTATCAATTCGCCTTTTGCATTTATTTTTAGAAACACGTTGAAAATTTTTTTTCATTCATTTTTCATCCTCATTTAAGAATTTTCATCTCTTAAGGTAAAAGATTTAAATGCGTACATAATTTAGTTACATAATTTATATTACACCGGCTGAAAGTGGTTCGTACGGCCCTGACTGTTTGTGTTCAGAGACGCTCAAGGACTATCTCGGTTTAGGACACACAATGCCCAAAACCCATCTTAAACCGGGATTCGAGTGTATAAAAAAATTGTTGATTCAGTAATACGTATTTTTGTAGTAGGTGACTCATTTTGAAAAGAAATCACTAAGAAAGAATTTTTGTAATCGCTCTTTTTCTGTGGCGAGAATTATTGAGGATTTATTGAGTTAGTCATTGAGCATTCTTATGTTTAAAATAAGAGGTAAGGATTTTTTACTGAAAAGCTGTTTTTTTAATGAAATTTTATTGAAAATAAAAATTAAGAATTTGTTTTCATCTTATTTTTATTTAACACTTACTCTCATTTTTTAGGTAAAAAAACGAAGTAATTAAACATTACACTTTTTATTATTTTTTATAAATCTGGACTACTTTTTTCTACTTTGTTTAGATACGGAGGCTAAATTTTACTACCTTAAGCTAGACCGTCTAACAGTCATAATCAAATAATATAAAATTGGATTACTTGTTCAGCTAGTTTGTGTAGAACCAAAATCCATATCGCCCCACCTAGAAAATTTGCACGTCAAAATTTTAGGTACCGAATCTAGGAAAGGAAATATTTATTTTTAGGCGTAATCTAAATATAATTTTTTTGATTAATAATCACCTTCTTCACAGAAATGATCCAGAACCTTTAGCAAACCAAATCTTCTTTTTGACAGTTTTTGCATTTTGTGCAACCTCAAATTAAATCTACGCGCGCTCTCGAGATCGATATTTGAAAAATAGGACACAAACGTTAAAACTAACTGCACCAGTTGTCGATTCGTGTAATTGAGAAATGGTGCTTGAATAAAAAGTCACTCCATTTTACCGATTTTTAATTAAAAACAATTCTAAATGCGTTTTTTAAAAATAAGTGTGTGTATTTATTAAAAAGTTTGATTCTTGCAGAATATTGTAAGGTTTTTTAAAAATAAGTAATATGATCAGAAACAGTCGAATTCAGATTTCAATACATTTTGTGACAGATCCTATTACAGATATAAAATTTAATAGTAATTCCTTCTTTTACAATCTAATGTACCCTATAATTCCCCTGCAAGAAAATTTATTCAACACAGCTAAATATTTAGGAAGTCGAAATTCAGTAATACTGTATAGCTGGGATAGCAAGAATTCTCTGAAGTACACCTAAACATCTTTTTCAGTGTTTTAATTGCAAAAACTTTGTAAGTATGAAGCAGTCAACAGAAAAAATGGTCCAATTTACAAATTATGAATTTTGAATGTTTTAAAAATAATTCAGAAAATAGTAATAGCATTATTTTGAGAAGCTTAATAGTATGTATTGCCATTTTAAAGGATTGAACCGAGAAAATGTGAACATCATCATATTTCAGAAATTGATTGTCACGTTTTATTTAAGACGCTTAAGAGCGTAAGATCAGTAGCATAGTCAAAAGATGTAGATTACGCCGCAGAAGGTAATAAATTAAGGCACCTTCCAACCTACGTCTACTTCGCTTTGGTCCTTCCTCTCATGGTTTGCGCAGCAGCTCTCTGGGGATGGCGCCATGTGTTACGCGGATGATATATTGCTAGCAAGGTGGTGCGTGAAATATCTACGAGCATGGAGCAAACCAGTGGAACCCCGCCCCCCTTTCATGATTCTCTTTCAAGGTAACTCCCGAATATTAGCGTTACTTTCTCGTTAAAACTTTACCGCGATTCCCTCAGATGCTTTCCGCCAAGAAACTCCAGGAAAGGGATCTCAACATGATTCATGAGATTCTTGTTCACACTTGCGCGTTGTTTATATTTGATCCTATCCTGAATTGCAGCTTTCCTACATTCTGCAGTCTTCTAAGATTCTAAGGGGGCCTTTAGCTCCTAGGAAGGAGGAAAAAGCTGCAGTCTGACTTTTATGAGGTTTAAAAATATTAATAAAGTTCTAATATAAGAACTTCCTTTTCTTCTATAATTATTACAATTTGTCTTTCGTGTGTTCAGAATTACAATTTGTAGGGTTTAAATTAACTACCAGGCTTCACAGCCTCTTACCTATTCACATATTTTTCCCCTTTTTCCTCTTTCTTATTGTTTTTCCCTTTAACTTCGGACATAATAAAACCCGATAAGATTTGTATATTTTTAGATCTATTTAAGCATATTTTGAGATTTCAACATTTTAAGTTGCCTACAAAATACAAAAATTAAGAAATTGAAAATTTGTAAGTGATCAAGATTTGATAATTTCAATGCAAAACGATGATAATTTCTACATTCAAAAGTGAGCAGCATTTAAAATAAAACAGTTTCAAATTCTACAAGACCAAAAAAGTAGAGTTTTTATTTTTAGATCGTTAAACTTAAAAAATTTTACTACCGAGCATTCTATACTGAATTTTTTTTTAATTTGATGTAAAATTAATAAATGTCAAACTTTTTATAACATTTTCAATATTTAATAACATTTAAAATGCAAGATTTCAGAATCTTTATTGATTTAGGTTTGAAATTTAATTTTTCAATTTAATTAAACGATTTTAATTATACACTCATCGGTAGATCGAGGGCCCGGCTCGGGGGTAGACGGTCCTCGAACTAATGCTATTCGAGCGAGCAGTCTTATGTCAACATTCAGGATCGCGTATATAGTCTCTGAACGTACAAAAGTAAATGCGCAGAGAGTCGTGATGTAAAGAACGCCTGGCGGCCCTGACTGCCCGAGCGATGACGCCGTCACGGGACGCTCAGGGTCGAGGGACAGAATCAGTGAAGCGTGAACGACCATGAAGATGGCCCTCGATCTATGGGCCCTCGATCCACCGATGAGTGTAATGGTATCAAAATTCGACAGATTTAAAATGAAGCATTGGAATGTTTTTCTTTAGATTAGGTTTTTAATTGCAAACACTTTTCTTATCAAATTGTTTTTGATAGATTTTTTCCCAATCTAGCGAATAAAATAAAAAATTTTGAAAAGTTTAAAATTTAGCCATCATTTTTGAAAATCAAAAATATTTTTGATTTTTTTTTAAGTTCGACCGTTCTTTTTCAGAGGCTTAATTAAGACTCATGTACACTCATCGTTAATTTATGGGCCACTGGATTACCGGCCGGCTTCATGGTCGTTTACGCTTCACTG
>JBAGKK010495923.1:0-15272 GCA_037177015.1 Euceroptres primus
TAAAAAGTGCAGACATCAAAATCACAGTTCGATCATAATTTATAGGACATTAATTCAAAGCCCGCCACCATGGCCGATTCTCCCCTACAAAATTTCTTGTAAAAACTGCTCTGCCTCTTACGTGGGTGAAACAAAAAGAATGTTAGGAACGCGTATTAATGAAAATTTAAAAAGAACAAGAAAAACGAATCTGTTATTAATGTACATCGCAACACAAACAACCATGAATTTGATTGGGTAAATTCCAAAATACTTGATTTTGAGTCTAACTGGAAAAACGTCTAATTTGCCAAATGATATACATTAAGAGTAATGACAACAGTATTAATAAAAAAGAGGATATTTATGCTTTGAATCACATGTACAATGCAGTATTACTAAATTTAAAACCATAATCCCTCCTTACGTAATTTTTATTTTCACACGTGATAAGAGGTCAATGCCCGAAAGTACATGCTTCTCAGTATAAGTACCCCCTCTAATTCTAAAGATCGCCAGTTATCGTCCTCACCTCATAGGCGACGTGCAAACGTTTAATTTTAATTTCTGACTAGTTGAATTTTTTCAACTTAATCTTATTTCATTTAGAATGTGAACTTTCAAATTTTACATATAAGGTAATTTGTTTTCAATATTTTCATATTAATTTTGAAAAAAATTTTTTACTTGTTTCTGAAACTTTGGTATTTTCAATAAAAATTCTAGTCTGAAGAGGCCAGCAAGCCAGGCTGACGAAACGTTGCGCAAATAATTGTGAATTTATTCTTTATTGACCCCACACTGATCAACAAAAAAATTGTCTGCAAATTGCATAACAGTTTTCTTATTTTCTTTGTTATGTAATGGTATTATATGATCTTTTAGTTCCAAACTCTGTGATTCGTAGCACATAGTTCATAAAGATTTCACTGAATTATTAACTATTATTATTATAGTACCTATGTGTATACTAAATCAGTGTATATAAATCCGCTTATTGTAAACGGATTTATTGTATGCATAATATTTATTTATATATAAATATATCAATCCATCCGTTTGATCAACTTGATCCAAATTAGCATAAATATGTTGCAAACGAGTGAAAATTAAT
Source organism: Euceroptres primus (assembly GCA_037177015.1). Lineage (NCBI taxonomy): Eukaryota > Metazoa > Arthropoda > Insecta > Hymenoptera > Figitidae > Euceroptres > Euceroptres primus. The sequence continues at coordinate 1,094 of JBAGKK010495923.1, forward strand.
TGTTATTTTCTTGCAACATGTTGACACATTCAGGTTTTCTTCAGGTACCTGAGGGGGTGGTGTCACTTTTTATACAAATATAATTATACTCTTTCATGTGATGCTTTAAAAATACCAAATCTTCATTGAAAGTGGGTACTAACATCTAGTGAAGAATTATTCAAGTCCCTTAAACGCTTCATGTTCCATCAAATTGATCCATCGATCAGATTCGAAGGTCGGTAAATTAATTCGCACTGAGTTCTCGATAAGTTGGACCTCAGGTTCAATTATATCGAGAACTTAATTTTTCACTTTTTATGCCTATTTGAATTTAAAAATTGTGGAAACTTTAATTTTCTTTAATTAATTACTTGAATTTCCCGGGTTCAAAAAAATAAAAGCATTTCATTATGCATGAAATATGAAATGCTGGCGTCAGCGACGGAGAATTTCATTCTCATAAGGGAATGTTATGTTCCCCAAGCTTATTAATCACTCTGACGATAATTCAGAAATGTTCTGAACTTTCTGAATATCCGAGGTATTTGAATCTCGTCAACCGGAAGCTCCTTCTGACTTCTGAGAAGACTACCCGACTCATTGTAAAGAGGAAGGACCGAGATATTCTGAACGAGGATGAAAGAAGCGAAAAGAGATTTTTTCCAGCTTCATGGTTCGAAAAGTCGAGTTGTTAACACTCTTGTGTTATCAATTTAATAAAATGGTTAAAACCATAAAATGGTTTTCACTTTCTCAAGAAAAAAAAAGAAAAGGACGGGACGGGATGAACAATTTTTTATGGCAAATTCGTATTGAGATCACCGGATTTACTAAAGAAATAACCTTCAATACGTGAAGTTTGTTGAAAAATGTAACACTGTTAAATGATGGAAATTTAAATGTAGAAAATTTTTTTAAATGACAAACATTTAATTAAAATAATGTTCATTTGTGCTGAATCTCATACCGCTAATGATCATATATCTAAAAAGTTTTTTAAAACAAGAGAAAAGTGTTGAGATCCATACAAATTAGAATTTAATAAATAGACCTGAAAGCTAATAAAAAAACTATCACTAACAATTTCGTTAAGAGCATAAGCCCTCTCGTTTTCCTTCACTCATCCTACTAACGCCATTATTATCTGCGATTGAGTACGGTGGATATTGATACGGTATTTGGAACACCTGCCGAAAATATTCTCACCTCAATATCAAAACCGGACACACGTAATGGCTATAAACAAAAACTTTTCCAGAAAATAACACTCATGCAAAAAACAAGCGATCCCATAATATTCCTTAATCGCAGCATCGTGGTTCGCATAATGACACGAATTATTTTCGTATAGTGTGTAATTAAAGAGAGGGGAGACCAATATCACTAAAGTGGTTCTTTCCTGCCACCGAGTTCGGTATTATAAATGAAATCCTGTCCTCAAGAATGTTCGGGCTTTAGTTGTAATTAAATTACATATTTTTATATCTTAAAGTTAATGTAGAACCTTCAAATATATGTTTTTCTCTACAATTTATAGCACATTCATAGATATAATTGAATAAGTAATTTCTTTACTAAAGTATCACAATCACGAGGAAGATAATTTTTACTTGTGGATGCTGCGACATTTGGGACTGTGTTGTGGGAAGCAAGTTTATGAATTTTTGGTAGTGATACAACTCAAGACAAGAAAATCTTGATCTTGTTTCATATCGCTCGAAAATTCGAGAATATTTTTAACTAAGTTTCTTGAACAGTCACATGTTTTTTATGTTTCTTCCGAGAAGTCTTGCCTTTGACAACATCAAGTAGGGTGAAAATGGGCAGGTATTCAATTGTCCCCAATTTTATTGTTCCTAAGTCTTATTCTTCCCAAAAAAAATTAGATTTCACTATAACGAAAAAGCGCTCTTCAAGAAATGCAAGATGGGCGTACAACGTGAATAAAAACCGATTGTAGGTGACACTTGGTGTCTTGTTTAGCATGAAGTTGAGGTTATGTTGTATATTTTAAAGTTAAGAAATGTATTCTGTCAATGTGATGGTATTATTTTTTATTTATTTAATAATGAAACGATTTTCGAGTTTTAAATGCTATTTTCGTTTAGAGTTAGAACAAATATCTCTGTGATTTAGATAATGCCATGCATTTTTTAAAAATTAGGAGCCTTACTTTAGAAATGGCACAAAAAAGACGGATTTTCTTCTAAAATTGTACCAAAATTGGATTTGTTAAGTAACAATTATTCTAAAGGCACGGTAATATCAAGGGGGTTTTACTCGATAATACCATGCATTTATTTTTAAATTAGAGGCCTTAATTTAGAAATTGGACAAAAAAGACTTTACCAAATGAGGAATTATCACTTAAAATTGGCTGAATTTTCAATTGCAAATAATAAATTGTTTTTTAACCATGATAATTTGAGCAGTGTAATGCTCGAAATTACCATATATTAGTTTTTACTTTTTGGGCCCTACTTTAAAAACGGGACAAAGAAACTTTGCCAAACCACGAATATTCATGCAAACTTGCACCAAAATTCTAATTGTTAATAACAAATTGTTTTTAAGCCATCGTAATTTCAATGGTATCTTGCTCGAAATTACCATCCATTAGTTTTTAATTTTCGGGCCTTACTTTAAAAACGAGACAAAAAAAATTCTGCCAATCATGAATTTTCACTTAAAATTGCACCCAAATTCTAATTCTTAATAACAAATTGTTTGTAAATTGTGCTAATTTCAAAAGGGCCTTACTCGATAAACCCATACATTTATTTTTAAATTAGGGTACTTACTTTAAGAACGGGACAAAAAAGAACTTTGCTAAATCTCGCATTTTCACGAAAAATTGCACCAAAATTCTAATTGTTAATTATAAATTATTTCGAAGCCACGGTAATTTGAAAGGGGTTTCAATTGATAAAACCATACTTTTATTTTTAAATTTGGGGTCGTACTTTATAAACGGGATAAAAACGAACTTTGCCAAATCACGAATTTTGAATAAAAATTGCATCAGAAGTAAAATTGTTAATTTTGAGCAAGATACCCTTGAAATTACCAAGACTTAAAAACAATGTATTATTAACAATTAGAATTTTGGTGCAATTTTATCTGAATATTGGTGATTTGGCAACGTTTTTTTTGCCATGTTTTTAAAGTCAGAGCCCAAAAATAAAACTTAATGAATGGTAATTTCGAGCATTATGCTTCTCAAATTACCAAGGCTTAAAAACAATTTATTATTTGCAATTGAAAATTCAGTTCAATTTTAAGTGAAAATTCGTCATTTGATAAAGTTTTTTTGGCCCCATTTCTAAATTAAGGTCTCTAATGTAAAAATAAATGCATGGTATTATCGAGTAAGACCCCCTTGATATTACCATTAGAATAATTGTTAATTAACAATTAGAATTTTGGTGCATTTTTAGAGGAAAATTTGTCTTTTGAAAAAGTTTTTTTTGTGCCATTTCTAAAGTAAGGTTCCTAATTTAAAAAAAAAATGCATGGTATTATCTAAAGCATAGAGATATTTTCTTTCTTTTACCGTTTCTTTCCTAGGAACCAAATGTTTCTCCTTCTTAGGATAACATTCCTGGCATGTAAAACATAGAATAACACCATGGAAATTTGTCAGATGAGTTTTTAGATAATGAATGTTCAAAAATTTCCGAGGAAATTTCGGGCACTTATTGCCCCTTTCTTGGTAACTAATAATCAAGTTTTCACTTCATCTCTGTTTAACGTGTTCACATTTGTTCTCGTCTCTCACTTCTTCAATGGATTATATAAATAAGCTTCACAAACATTTCACAAAATTTATAAACACATTAAAATTTTAAGGACATTAAAGACAATTTTAATGAAATGAAAGTAACTGGAAGTTTTTTTTTTATATAAAAATTGATTCATGTGTATGTATATATATAAATAAATTGATTCAATTATAGAACTAAATTTTCGTATATCTACAAGAAGGGATATTGAAAAAAAAAACTAAAAGAATTCACTAACATTGTTCGTACGGCAGCAAAAACACAATATACTCAAAGAGATATTTATATCTCATCTACATCTATTCCAAAAAATATAAAAGCGATTATTAAAATTAAAAATAAGTTTAGGAAAGAATTTAAAAAAACAGAATAAACAAAAAAAATTATTACTGATGCAGAAAGTTATTGATAACAAATTGAAACAATGGAATTTTGAGTATTGGAGTACAAAAATAAAAAACTGCAAGGCTTCAGACGGTTCCCTTTGGAAACTTACTAAAATATACAAAAAGACCAAGAATGAGAAACCTTCTTTGACATTTGAGAGCAGTCTAGGAGATTAAAAACAATTTAGAAACCCTCTGAAGCCCTGTAACGTTTCCAAACACAAACATTAAACTTTTTAATAGAAACGAAAAAAATTCCCATTTCTCTGCTGGTGCTAACAAAAGTTAGTATTTCAAGGAATCAGAAAATATTATTAATCCAATTTTAGAGTTGCGGAAGGCCATTGAAATTGGGGAAACCGAACCCTAGTGAAGCATTTCGAGATTTTTCGAGACAAATTCAAGATTTTCTCGAAACATGATCAGATGACATTAAAATTGAATGGAGATCGCGAATTTCAAATAAATAATTCGAGATCTCAATTCGAGATTCTCGAAAATTCGAGATCTCAAGTCGAGATTCTCGAATTTTTTATTCGAGATTCTCGATCACTGTTCAATTTTGAACTTATCTGGCCATTTTTTGAGGAAATCTCGAATTTTTCTCGAAAATTTTCGAACTACAACTGCGTTTCCGAACTCGAACTTTAAAATTTACAATAGAAACGAAAAAAATCCCATTTCTCTCCTGATGCTAATGAAAGTTAGTATTTCAAGGAATCAGGCAAATATTATCAATCCAATTTGAGAGTTGCGGAAGGCCATTGAAATTGGGGAAACTTAACCCTACAACTGTGTTTCTAAACTCGAACTTTAAAATTTACAATAGAAACAGAAAAAATTCCCATTTCTCTCCTGGTGCCAACGAAAGTTAGTATTCCAAGGAATCAGAAAAATGTTACGAATTAAATTTCAGACTTGCGGAAGGCCATTGAAATTGGGGAAACCTAACCCTAGAACTGCGTTTCCAAACACGAAATTTAAAATTAACTATCGTTAATTTTAAATTTCGTGTTTGGAAACCCCACTTCTCTCCTGGTGCTGACGAAAGTTAGTATTTCAAGGAATCAGGAAAATATTACCAATCCAATTTGAGAGTTGCGGAAGGCCATTGAAATTGGGGAAACCCAATCCGACAACTGCGTTTCCGAATTCGAACTTTAAAATTTACAATAAAAACGAAAAAATTTCCATTTCTCGCCTGGTCCTAACGAACGTAAGTATTACAAGGAATCCGAAAAATATTATTGATTAAATTTTAAAGTTGTAGAAGACCATTAAATGGAGAAACCTAACCTGAAACTGCATTTCTGAACTCATACTTTAAATTTTATAATAGATCTAAAAAATCTCATTTCTCTATAGGGCCTAACGAAATCTAGTATCACAAGTAATCAGAAAAATATTATTAATTTATTTTTAATGTTATGGTAGACCATTAAGTTTGTAGAAACCTAAAACTGCATCTCCGTTGCCGAATACGAATTTAAAATTTTCTAATAATATAGAAAAAAATCCCATTACTGTTGTGGACGACCATTAAGTTTAGTGATGCCGTTCAAGACGAGGAATGTCAAGGAAAAAGTCGAGAACAGCAAGGAAAATCCGTACAAGACCTTCATTTTCGAGGAACTCAAGACGACTAAAATTCAAGGCCTTGAAAATACAAGGCCTTGGAATTTAAGGACCTTTCTTGTTCTTGTCTTGCCGCTTTGAGTTTCTTCAGCCAGATGTGCATCCCGCAGCGCACCCCTTTTTCTGGTTGAAGAAAAGGGCAAATACATGAAAGCTCCTACGAAAGCTCCTAGTATCTGAATATTTTTCAGAATAGGTGTTATTAAAAAGTTTCTTTATCTTAGCTTCACAAATAATTAATTAATCTAGTCGTTGTCATTGTTGTCGTCGTTGTCGTTGTCAATTTTTTTGCTTGAAGACGGAAAACCATATATTTAGTGTTAAAAAATTTTAATGTAACTCGAACATTTTACAATAATTATAAAAAAATAATATTTAATGATGAGAGCAATTATGTGACAGTGTTTATGTTACACCATTCTGTTTTGCTGTGGTGGTGCCCAACCTGCACAGCCCTGAGCAGGGACACACCCATATATTCCTGAAAAGGTTGTAGTGGCTTGTGCCCACGTTTTTTGGTGATGGCAACGTTGCATCTGTAGTTGTTGTTGCTGCTGTTTTTATTGTTACTTCTTCTCCCTATATTTTTTTACTTGAAGCTCCAATTTCCTCCAATCGTTTCTCAGTGTTCGGGTTTCTTCGTATTGCTGCTTGCAAATTCTAAATTAAAAGAGTGTGAATAATTAGTATATTTTTAATTTTTGAAAATTATTTAGAAGATTGCATTAGATTGCCTAAGTAGAAGGAAAAGTCGCATTGAAAAGCGTTATGTAGGTCTATATTTTGACTGGGACAGACAGGCAGACAGACTAATTATACTTACTTCTGTTGGCAATAAGAATTTCTTTTATTCCCTTTGTACCTTTTTTCTTCCTTCTTCTTCTTCTTCTCCTTTTCCTTTCCCTCTTCTTTCTTTGGAGGTTGACTTTCCTCATAAGCAGGCGTTGGTGTTGGAGGTAGTGGAAGAGATCGTGGAGGAGGTAATGGTGGTATATCTTTTTTGGTAAATAACCAATTAAATAGGAAAACTGGAAAATTATTTTATAATTATTCATTTATTTTTATTTATTATGTTCTTAAATCCTCATATAATTTATTACATTTATTTTATGGTACTTACTCATTTCCACTAAGTGATTTTATTTTTCCCCTCGAATTTAATGTGAGTTTTAGTATTTACGTATTAAACCTTAATGTTATAAACAAATGGTTTCCATGGTGTAAACTATGCCTATGTTCAGAATGTGGACATTCGAAATGTTAAGTTTTATTCGAAAATTTAACTTCTACGTTTTTAGCTTATTTTGTATCACATCAACAACTCAATAGCTGTAAAATAAAATGTTAAATTTTAAATGGACTATTGGATATTTTATCAGTTTTCAATGAAATATTTCAAAACTTCGGAAACACAACATTTTTGACTTCAAAAACTACTTGAAATTTTGTTTTTTCGACAACGACAACAGCGACGACGATGACGACAACGACAACGATGACGACTACAACAACAACGGCGACGACAACGACGACGACAACAACGGCGACGACAACGACGACGACAACAATAACGACGACCGCGACAACGGCGGCGACGACGACAATGACGACGACGACGACAGCGACGACGACCAGATTAATTAATTATTTGTGAAGCTAAGATAAGGAAACTTTTAAGTAACACCTATTCCGAAAAATATTCAGATACCCATAGGAGCTTTCATGTATTTGTTCTTTTCCTCGGCCAGACAAAGAGGTACGCTGCGGGATGCACATCTGGCTGAAGAAACTCAAGGCGGCAAGACAAGAACACGAAAGGTCCTTGTATTTTCAAGGCTTTGAACTTTAGTCGTCTTGATTTCCTGGAAAATCAAGGCGTTTCTCGGATTTTCCTTGCTGTTCTCGACTTTTTCTTTGACATTCCTCGTTTTGAACAGCATAATTAAACTTAATAGTCTTCCACAACAGTAATGGGAATTTTTTCTATATTGTTAGAAAATTTTAAATTATAATTCGGAAACAAAGGTATAGTTTTAGATTTCTACAAATTTAATGGTCTACCCCAACATTAAAAATGAATTAGTAATATTTTTCTGATTACTTAGGATATTAGATTTCGCTAGGCCCTATAAAGAAATGATATTTTTTTGTATCTGTTATAAGCTTTAAAGTTTGAGTTCGGAAACGCAGTTGCAGGATCAAATTTCTCCAATTTCAATGACCTTCCGTAACTCTAAAATTTAATTAATAATATTTTCCTGATACCTTGAAATACTAACTTTGTTAACACCAGGTGAGAAATGGGCATATTTCTCGTTTCTGTTGTAAATTTTAAAGTTCGAGTTCGGAAATGCAGTTGTAGGGTTAGGTTTCCCCAATTTCAATGGCCTTCCGCAACTTTAAAATTGGATTACCTTGAAATACTAACTTTTTTTAACATCAGGTGAGAAATGGGAATTTTTCTCGTTTCTATTGTAAATTTTAAAGTTCGAGTTCGAAAACGCAGTTGTAGGGTTAAGATTCTCCAATTCCAATGTCCTTCCGCACTTCTGAAATTTAATTAATAATACTTTTCTGATTCCTTCGAATACTAACTTTCGTTAGCACCAGGAGAGAAATGGGAATTTTTTCGTTTCTATTGTAAATTTTAAAGTTTGAGTTTGGCAACGCAGGTTCCAGGATTAGGTTTCCCCACTTTCAATGGCCTTTCGCAACTCCAAAATTTAATTAATAATATTTTTCTGATTTCTTGGAATACTAACTTTTGTTAGCACCAGATGAGAAATGGGAATTATTTTCATTTCTATTGTAAATTTTAAAGTTCGAATTCGGAAACGCAGATGTAGGGTTAGGTTCCATAATTTCAATGGCCTTCCGCAACTCTAAAATTGGATAAATAATATTTTCCCGATTCCTTGAAATACTAACTTTCGTTGGCACTAGGAGAGAAATGGGAATTTTTTCCGTTTCTATCGTTAATTTTAAATTTCACGTTCGGAAACGTTGTTGGTGGGTTAGGTTTCCCCCATTTCAATGACCTTTCGCAACTCTAAAATTGGATTGATAAGATTCGCCTGATTCCTTGAAATACTAACTTTCGATAGCACCAGGAGAGAAATGGGAATTTTTTCGTTTCTATCGTTAATTTTAAGTTTCGTGTTCGGAAGCGCAGTTCCAGGGTTAGGTTTCCCCAATTTCAATGGCCTTCCGAAACTCTGGAATTGGATTAATAATATTTGCCTGATTCCTTGAAACTCTAACTTTTGTTAACACCAGGTGAGAAATGGGAATTTTTGTCGTTTCTATTGTAAATTTTAAAGTTCGAGTTCGGAAACGCAGTTGTAGGGTTGTTTCTTCAAGTCCAATTTCCTTCCGCACCTCTGAAATTTAATTAATAATACTTTTCTGATTCCACACATATAACCTCTTATAACCAAAAATTGTTATACTTTAATTAAATTATAATTAAAGTTATATTGACAGAAAAAACTAAAGATAAAATGTGTTGTAGGAAATTTTTTAGAACGATTAGTTTTTGTTCAGACAACTTCACGTCTTTCAAAATACACGTCATGGAAGAACAAAAGAAAATTGAACTGACATTTTGGTAAAATTTATCCTGTGAAATTGATTTTTTTGCAGGTAATTTTTACTACGGAATCGAGATAAAATTTATCTTTCGTTTCTTCTGCTTATAAAAATCTTACCATTTAAATATTTTGTAGAATCCATTCTTTTCCTCTGTTGAAAAATAATCATTAAATTAATGTTAAAATACATTTTTCTTGGAAAAACAAAAGAAAACTTAACCGATATTTGGGTAAAATTTATCCTGTGAAGTTAATTTTTGTTCCATGTAATTTTTACCCCGGAATCAAGATACAATTTATCTTTCGTTTTTTCTGTATTTATAAAAATCTTATCATTTAAATATTTTGTAGAATCCATTCTTTTCCTCTGTTAAAAAATAATCAATGATGCTTCAAAATGTTAAATCAGATTTAAACAAAAAAGATGACAGCTATATATCAAGTGTGTTGAAGTATTCTGAATATGAACTTTCATCAAATTTGGCCTCATATCTATAATATTCAATATTTTATTATTATATTATATAATATTTAATATCCGATTATTTTTTTTTGGTATTTTTGTTGGGTAGAACATTCCTCTATAAGGAAGCAAATTTATTTGTTGCCTATGCGGAAGCAAAGAGTTAGTAATTACAGGCCCATGTCTTTTTCTGGATCTTAGTAAAATTGCGTATAAAAGAAGAAAACTTTAAAATTCGCATAAATCTCTGAACAAGGGAGGCAAATATATTTCTTTTAACCAGCTGATAATTTTTTTCAATAAAAAAGTTTTGGAATCGTTTTTAACTTATTGTCCCGAAAACGAAAATTCAATTACTAAAATTACTTCATATCACTAAATCAGTCGATTCCTTTAGTTAACAGGAAGCTTTCTTCTTCGACGTTGCTCGTTGTCGTCGTGATTCCTCTTCCTTTATTTCGTCTGATCACGTTTCAAAGCGTAAAGTCGCGCCGGACTATTTCACTTTAATAAAGGAAAACGGAAAGAGTAAAAGACCCAACCCATCGTTATTGTCGGGTTCTATTCGTTAAAATGGTGATCCTGAGACTTTCTCGACTTTTTATCGTCTCTCGCCTCTTCTTCTCTCCCTTCTTTGGAACTTGCACGTTGTCATCATCTCCTTGCCAGCCTTTGCTCCTTCCTGTGTAGATTTGCTGTCAAACACACAGACTTGTTTACAAGAGAAATGCTATGATTTATGGTTTCTGCGAGTGTTTTTCCATAGTATTGGAAGATCAGGAAATGCCAATTTAAGAAATTTTCTGACATGTGCGATACAGATAGCGGAAGGGTTCTTAGTCTTTAAGCCGGCGGACATGTCTAAAATTCTTTTTGTCTTTAACGAGTTGTCATTCTCAGGTCTTCTCTTGAATTAACAAAAGTCATCTGTTGGAATAAGGACAGCAGATGTTTTCTGTTATATTTACAGAAATTTCTGTTAAACTAACAGTTGATTAGTAACAGGTATATATGTAGAATTAAGGAAAAGTTCTGTTAGGTTAATAGAATTCAAATTTTTCTGAAAAAATGTTAACCTAGCAGACATTTCTGTTAATTCTACAGATATATCTGTTAAATTTACTAATCATCTGTTAGTTTAACAGAAATTTCTGTAAATATAACAGAGAAAATATTCTGTCCCTATTCCAACATTGGGTTCATTCGTGGCAATGAGTAAGTAAATAATCCATTGAAACTACTTTTGCATATTTTTCTTTTCACCTAAAAATTCTATAATCAAAATTTTTTCAGGACTCCTGCATCATTGACTTCTTCAGTAATGACTTCAACAGTAAACGGTGAAAGTACTCATATTGAAACTGATGAAAATTCCTTGGTTCAAACGGTTCAAAGTGTTTAATTCCAAACCGTTCAAAATGACGAAAATATTGCGATTGAAACGGTCGAAAATGTTGACTTGCAGAATGAACTCCCCCATAGCACGGAATATTCTATTCACATTCACGGAATAATCCATTCGAACAATGGAAATATTCTCGGGGAATATTCCAAAAATATTGCAGGAACCTTAAAATCTCCTACATCTGGAATATTTTTGCGGAATATGACCCTGAATGTGCGCTGATTGTTCCTGTGGAATATTTTTGGAACGTTGCCCTGGAAGTGTCTTGAATGTTCCTGTGTAATATTCCTGGAACATTGCCCCGAAAGTGCCCTGAATGTTCCTATGAAGTATTCCCGGATCATTGTCCCGAAAAAAACTAGAAAAATTTAAAAATATTTATGTTGTTAACAGTAGGGGAGAGTGACTCGATCTGGATAACAAAGCTTTGACTTTTTAATAATTAAACATTTTACAGAAAAAATAAAAATATTACGTACCAACTTGAAGATAAAACATTCCTTTAAATAATATTAATAACGTAACAAAGATTATATCAGATATTTATCCGTATTTAATCTTTTTCTGAACCACTGCACTTTTATCCAGATAAAGGTTTGGAACCACGATCCGGATAATCATGTTTGACATCAGCCACAGTTTTAATTAATCGATATTTTACCTGATCTCATCGAATTTCAGTTCAGCACTGTTACTTTTAATCGTTTTTGTCTTTATAAAAGTAATCTTTTAATTATATTGTGAAAAATACACCAGCTCTAATTTCTGCCGAATTTACTACTAGATGATGACAGCCACTACTGCCAATTTCAAATGCTGAAAAATTTATTAAAATAGCTAGTTCTTTTATGTTGGCAAAATGCAAAATTGACGATAAGTCACAATCGACAATACGGTGACAATTCGACATTTCAATTACTTGAATACTAAAATTCTAACATAGAACACATTTTATTCGATCAATGCCAAAGAATTATCCGTATTGAATTTGAATTGAACATTAAATTAAAATATTTCATATTATTATAGTTAATATTATTATAATTGTAAAGAATATAATTCAATTCCACATAAATTATAATAGCAAAAATCAAATTCCAAACTTATTACGATTTTTACGATATTACTGATAATTTGTACCTTTTTAATTATATATACACCTAGTTGCAGAAATAATATCTTTTTTCATTGAGCTCTTTTAATGTTGAATTTATAAAATCCATCTATTATATTTTATATTTTTAGAATATTTTCAAAGTTGAGTTTTCAAGAAATATTAGTTCCTTAATTTCAAAAGTACTTCTGTAAGAAATTAAAGTATAATTTAATTATAGAAATGTTAACACGTGATTTAGACTTTTTCACATTCTGCGGAAATTAATACAAAAAATATTATGTATACAATGATAATAACTCCGAAAAATGCTGTCATACAAAAAATAAATGCGAGACTAAATTAATAATGAACAAACTAAAATGAGAAAAGAGTGGCTCACTAGAGCGAATAATTTGTGTAAAGTTTATTTCGATATTGTTTAAAAAGATATCCAGGTTATGCAACCTTTCTGACAAATTTTGAGAAATTAGAATAGACTTCATGATGCGTCGAATCCTCAAGCTTCTGGTCGATATTTTTCTTGGTTTATTCTAAGGCGACTTGTTTTGATAAATTGTGATATAACTTAATAGAGGGGTTATTATCTTAAACTTTCTGTAAACTTTATTTAAATAACTTTCTGTAAACTTTATTTAAATAACTTTCTGTAAATTTTAATTAAATAACTTTCTGTCAAGGTAAATAACTTTCTTTCTGTAAAAAATATATGTACGTTCTTTCTAAAGACAAAAAAACTTCAGCTGAAAAATTAATGAAGTGAGCAATAAGCGATCACCAATTTTTTTTTCAAATAGAAAAACTTTAAATTATTTCAACAGCTTACTTAATTCATTTTCTGTCATAATATACACCTTTTTAGAACCAAGTCACTTAAATGAGCAGGCTAAAGTTTGTACACCAGAAATTATGTTTTGGGGATTACCGAATATGGAAAAAATCGTTAGGCCCCCTTTTAAAATAACTCAGTATTTGTTGTTCTTTGATCAATTTATGTAATTTTTTTCAAGAGAAACAAGTAATAAGTAACGTTTTCTCCGCTAAAAACCTTTAATTTTGTGTCCAAAAAAAGTTCTTGTGTAATTAATATTGATTGACTTTCCGATCCCTTTTATATTTTGAAAAATGTGTGGAAGACATCAGTTTTTGATTATATTCCACGATTCTGGTGGATTTTACTTAAAAATTCTAAGCAGTAAAAAGAAAGTTTAAAAATTTTCGAAGAATTTAAAAAAAGAAAAAATCTAGCATAAATAGTTCAGAAGGTATGACCTCTTAAAGTGATTTTTCAGTGAAAAAAACTTTAAATCTTTTTTTTCCGCATAACCTCTTATTCCCTATGCATTCTACATGAAAGTTGTATCAAGATGAATTAAAGTAGACTAAATTATCTTTAAAACTGAAAAAAGTTAATTCTAGTTCTTATACAACAGAAGTTATAGTCTCTTATAGCAGGTTGCTTTTTGTGGAACTTTATTATAGACCTATTTTTTTATTAAAAACTTATTTTGTTTAGACGATTAAGAACCATTTTTCTCGTTGACGTACCTCTGTCTCTAAAGAGCCGGAAAAGTCAAGGTTAGGCAATTTGCAGTTCATGCCTGAGTCATCTTTTGCCTTGATTATATAGTTGGTCATAGCATGGGATGACTCTTTCAGAAGTGTAAATTCCTAATCAAAGAAAACAAAACTTATTTTGTATATATTGCATCAGCCTTTTGCACTAACTTCTTTAACTCTTGTATTTGGGAAAGCAAATCGTCAGAAGTAAAGGTTTAAAACCATCATTTAGAGAAAACTTATAAATTATTTATTGTTACTA